>VDFB02064800.1:0-21556 GCA_007258455.2 Sequoia sempervirens | reverse complement strand
AAAGTATAAAACTCAGCAAAAACATCATCCTCTAGAAGACAAAAGTGTTGACACAAACGGTTCCCACATCAAGAAATTAACAGTGTCCCAAACCCAACAATGCAACAAGATTAAATTTCAAGAATAAATAATTAAAAGAGATAACCTATTTAATTCCAAAGTATATTACAAAATAAATTCCATTCCTAAAATGCAATCATATTAAAACCAGAATTAATAAACAATGTTGTTTTACCCACAATATCCTTTCCAAGTTGTAAATTCAATAAAACAGATTTCTTTCTAATTTACTAATATTTTCATTGTAAAAATTTCTGCTTTATTATTAAATAGAAAAGAAACAGAATCTAACTGTGAATATCTATTTTCTAGATAACAGATAAATTACAGAAAAATATAATTTTAATCAGAACAGAACAGAATATATTTATACATTTTAACTAACAGTTGAATTAACAGAATATCTTTTAAACAGAAATAAAACAGTAGATATATATACTCTTCTTAAATAACAGTGAAATTAATTAAATAATACTGCAGCCAGAATAAATAAATTAATCTATATATATATAAATATATATCTAGAACATATATATATACATATATATACATATATATATATATCCAAATAAAAATCCGCACAGAATTTTAATATATAAAAATCACATATTAAAAATTATATTCACAAACATTAAAATTTAAATGGGGATTTAATCCCAACAAATGCATAGAGGACCGGACCCCGCCAGCCGTGGGCAGTCTACGGACTGCACACGGCAGTCCGAAGGACTGCCGTGGACAGTCCAGACTGTCCACAGTACCGACGGTACCGACGGCCGATGATGGGAGTGTGGTGGGTACGGCCGAAGCCGTCCCCCACACAGCCATAAAATACATAACATAAATTCAATACATAATTCCGCGCACAGAGCGATGGAAGAAATAACACGGGTTTCTAAGAATTTTGAATTTCCATTCAAATTTCATTTGATTATATATATATATATTTATGTATATGTATATATATATATCTAATATATATATATATAAATATATGTATATATATTTATAGAGATTCGAATATTAGAGTAACAGAGAATTACTGTACACATGCAATTCACTGTGCATGTTTGAAATAAAATGTTTTATAAAGAAATATATATATGAACCAGCAATCCGAGGAAAGGTAATTGTTTTCAAAACAATAAAAAAAATTTTAAAACAAAATGAAATAACAGAATGTTGTTTAATTCCCAGATTGCAATAAAAACCCCTCTTTTTTTTAAAGAAACAACCACAACCCAGAAACTCCAGAGATTTCATCAATCAAATAACAATCCCTAATTTTCTTTGATTAAACTGTAACCCCAATAAATTTTCTTCCTATCATTATCTTATTTTCAACCCTAAATATAAATTTCATTTGCAAACACAAATTCCTATTTAACAGAAGATAAATAAATTAAAAGAAGGAACCTGGCGTCCTTCACTTGCAGAAGATTGAAGAAGCTTTGATCCTCTTGCTGCACTACTTCCTTTGCTGCAAATCTTCCAGCAACGGATCCAAACCTTCCTTCCTCTACACCAATTTCTCCAAAAAAAGAAAAGAACTAAGGGTAGAAAAATGATTGAAGATAAAATTTCTCCAGCATTCCAAAAAACCATCCCCTCAAACAAAGAAACCTCCTCTTAAAATCCATTCCCATGAATCCCTTCAATTTCCTCTTCCCGTGAATACCAGAGGACACATTTCAAGAAATAAAACCAAATAATATTCATTGATGCTTTTCCCATAATACAATTTCATTTTCATGCATTTAATTAAAACTAAATAAATTTTAAATCCACAACATGAACAAATATATAAATATTCATCATCTCCACAATTCTTTATTAAATAATTACTTATTAGAATCAACCATTGAGAGACTCAAAATAAAAGTAATATTTTTATTATTACCAATATTTATTTATTGCCATATTTAATTATTATTTTATGTTTTTATTTTATTAATTACTCAATTATTTAATTTACCACATAAGACCATTCACCACTTTAGACAAATCATAAAATCATACAAAGACCAATGTAACTACACAATTGAATGTGACGCATATGCACAAATGATGAAGATACAAGATAGTTGACACCTTGGTACGAAGTTACTTTTCATGTCAGCTCAAATATTCAACTTCCTGCTGTTGGGTTGGTTCAATGCTCACCCAGACCTACCGAAATAGGTGGAATTGAGTCTTATTCCTGCAAAGCCTGCATCCACAAGGTGATATACAATATACATAAAATCAAAGCATTGTGAGGAGGATTCACAGCGTAGCAGGGCACTCGCGAATGAGTGATGCTACCTGTCCCCTCACCAAAACATATCATCATATAAAGCATTATAATTTTACAACACATCATAAATTACTATTCTATAGTCTACTGCATTCCAAATAACTCCATCAAATGATCATAATAAAATGTCGTCACAATATCCATGGCATCATAAGAGTATAGTAATAGTCTAAGCTACCACACATAATAGCAACAGTATCAACCAAAATCACAATGTGCCAAACAAAACCACAGTGAATGTCAAAGGTCAAGCAGTAATATGAGGGGTATTACATCCTCCCCCCCTAAAATTCGGCTTACTCCTGGAAGCCAGTGAAAAGATAAGGATAAGAATCCCTGATACGAGAGGCATCCTCCCAAGTAGCTGAAGTCTCATCATTTGGGTCCCACTGAACCTGCACCTGATCAATCTCTCTGCCTCTGAGGGTAAGTCGCCGATGCTGAAGCACGGCCACGGGCTCGAGTGCCAGCTTCCCGTCCTCGACCTGAAGAGCATTCCAATCCAAAACATGAGTAACATCAGGAAAATATGGTCTAAGAATAGAAACATGAAATACATCGTGGATCCGCGACAAACTGGGTGGCAAAGCTAAACGGTAAGCAACAGGTCCAATCCGCTCCAACACCTCAAAGGGTCCAACAAAACGAGGCGCAAGCTTCGAACCCTTTCCATAACGAATTGGGCTCTTCCGCGGACGCACTCGAAGGAAAACCCGATCACCAATTGCAAACTGCCGATCAACTCTATGAGCATCAGCATACTTCTTCTGTCTATCCTGAGCAGCTACAAGGTGCTCTCGAATGCGAGACACCTCTTGCTCCATATCTCTAAGCATCTCGGGCCCAAGAAGCACCCTGTCCTCCAATCGATCCCAACTCAAAGGAGTACGACAAGGACGACCATACAAAGCCTGAAAAGGGGCCATACCAATAGAGCTATGGTACCCATTGTTATATGCAAACTCAACCAAATACAAGAAGGTTGAGGGTCAGTCAGAGTAATCCCGGCCGCTGGATGATGATGTTTAGCCTTCACTCTCTGACATTCAAGACATCGAGCCACAAAATCGGCGATATCCCGCTTCATTCCTGACCAAAAATAGAGCGCACGAAGATCCGCATACATTTTCTTAACTCCAGGATGAGCTGCGTAAGGTGCCCGATGACCTCCTGTCAAAATCAATGTACGAATACCCTCTGAAGAAGGTACATACAACCGCCCAAAGAAACGCAAAGCACCATCCGAATCTAGCGAATAACCAGCAAATTTCCCCTCCAAAGCTCTACCTGATTCCACCTCCGCTTTCACCTCTGAATACCAACTATCTGAAGGAAGGGCTGCAAGAATCTGACTCTTCAAATCCACCTCAAGAGACATTGCAGAAACCTCATGCCTTCGCCGACTTAGAGCGTCAGCCACCACATTTTCCTTACCCTGAATATACTTAACCTCAAAATCGTACTCACACAGAAATTCCATCCACCTCCTCTGCCTGGCATTAAAATTCGGCTGAGTGAAGATGTATTGCAAACTTCGATGATCTGTATGCAACTCAAACCGATGCCCTAACAAAAAGTGCCTCCATCTCATAAGAGCATGAACCACTGCGGCCAATTCAAGGTCATGTGTGGGATAATTGAGTTCATGATCTTTTAACTTCTGAGATTCATAGGGAATCACTCTCCCATCCTGCATCAACACCGCTCCAAGTCCCTCCAACGAAGCATCAGTGCAAACCACAAAATCACCTGAAGGGTCCGGCACTGCCAAAATTGGAGCACTAGTCAGCTTCTCCTTAAGGGTTTGGAATGCCAACTGACACTGCTCTGACCAAAGAAACTTCTTTCCCTTTTGCTGAAGTGAAGTGATGGGATGCGCAATCCTTGAGAAACCCTGAATGTATCGCCGATAATACCCAGCTAGTCCCATGAAACTGTGAATTTCTGAGACATTAGTGGGCACGAGCCAATCCATGATAGCCTGGATTTCAGCAGGATCAACAAAAATTCCCTCTTCAGAAATCACATGGCCCGTGACAATCGAACTTCAGCCTTATAAAGTCACACTTTGCCAAATTGGCATACAACTTGATTGTCCCTTGCTAATCGCGAAAACCTGCTTTGCAACCTCTATACTTCTCTATAAACCGCAAAACCTGCTTTAGGTGCACCTCATGCTCCCTCATGCTCGATAATAAGTTGTAACGCCTGCAAGCCCTCCCAAAGAACAAAATAAATAAAAAAGAACACAAATATATATTATTTTTTTTTAAAAGAAAGATAAATAATCATCATACCAATATTAAATGATCATATACATACTCATATACTTCATACAAACAACATAATCAACCATGTCCTTTGGGGCCCCACGAGGTTACATCGAAAAATAAACATTACTAAACATCATCTCATAAGATATCAAACAAGAAACTATAAATGACAACATTATATAAATACATACATAAATTCTATCACAAGATAAACCCATGAGACATTTCATAACCAATTAAAATTACAAAGTAGATAATTACATTACATCATCTTTCAAATGTTACATCGTCCTTAAAGTTACATCATGAATCCCAAACATGTGGGATGAATACAATATACAAGTTTATCAAATTACAAGGAGATCAACTGGAATAAATCTTCAACTGGATGAAACTGAAGCCACGAACGCTGATGGGGAACCCAACGGTGTGCGGAGCACGTTCCACCCGACCACCCCCGTGCTAAGAGGTGATAGAGAAGTAACTCTGACCAAGAATGACAACAAAAAGTACAACCATACAAAAAGTACCAACATAGATCCATCTCACAATACACCAAATAAAATGAGCAACCAATAACACCATATCACAATGTCATAAAGATGCAAGATCGTAAATAAACTATAAATGAGATCATACAACGTATGCTAAAGAGGTATCAAAACAATAATCTTAAATCAATTTAAATCAATTCAAACAACAATCTAAATCAACTCCCATAACCCACTTCCAGAGGAACATAAGAACACAACACATGGGCAACTAGGAGAGAGTGTCATCACATAGTCCTACATGGGCTGTCCTGTGCTCTTCCTCCCAACTGGAGGCGCCAGTCCCATCTATGGCTGTCCTGTGCTCTTCCTCCCAATTGGAGGCGTCGGTCCATAGGGTGACTCATGTGGAGCCGTAGACCTCTCGTGAGGACGAGGTCACGACCTTGCCAACCACGGCCTTCTCAGCCTTCCATTAGTCTGCAGTAGCACTAATGAAGATGAGGCATCCATTTTTAAAATCTTGCAATGATATTACTACCCAACCCACCTAAGTTAATTATTAGGTTTTCACTTATTTACTAACTCACTCGTGGGTTATCCTGAGCTCTTCCCCTTAAACGGGGCGTCGGCCCCCACGAGGAGCCACTCTCCCTAGAGACCCACCAAAAATAGGGGTTGTACCATGCCAATCATAATCATCAAAGTATGACAACAAAAGCAATACACGAGGCATAAACCTTCTCACAAATAAAAAAATACCATAACAAAATCTCATAATTAGGTACACCCCATTAATAAAACATAACTCCTCAGAAATCAAGGTGAAAAAGTATAAAACTCAGCAAAAACATCATCCTCTGGAAGACAAAAGTGTTGACACAAACAGGTTCCCACATCAAGAAATTAACAGTGTCCCAAACCCAACAATGCAACAAGATTAAATTTCAAGAATAAATAATTAAAAGAGATAACCTATTTAATTCCAAAGTAGATTACAAAATAAATTCCATTCCTAAAATGCAATCATATTAAAACCAGAATTAATAAACAATGTTGTTTTACCCACAATATCCTTTCCAAGTTGTAAATTCAATAAAACAGATTTCTTTCTAATTTACTAATATTTTCATTGTAAAAATTTCTGCTTTATTATTAAATAGAAAAGAAACAGAATCTAACTGTGAATATCTATTTTCTAGATAACAGATAAATTACAGAAAAATATAATTTTAATCAGAACAGAATAGAATATATTTATACATTTTAACTAACAGTTGAATTAACAGAATATCTATTAAACAGAAATAAAACAGTATATATATATATATATATTCTTCTTAAATAACAGTGAAATTAATTAAATAATACTGCAACCAGAATAAATAAATTAATCTATATATATATATATATATAAATATATATCTACAAACATATATATATACATATATATACATATATATATACATATACATATATATACATATATATATATATCCAAATAAAAATCCGCACAGAATTTTAATATATAAAAATCGCATATTAAAAATTATATTCACAAACATTAAAATTTAAATGGGGATTTAATCCCAACAAATGCATAGAGGACCGGACCCCGCCGGCCGTGGACAGTCCAGACTGTCCACGGTACCGATGGTACCGACGGCCGATGATGGCAGTGTGGTGGGTACGGCTGAAGCCGTCCCCCACACAGCCATAAAATACATAACATAAATTCAATACAGAATTCCGCGCACAGAGCGATGGAAGAAATAACACGGGTTTCCAAGAATTTTGAATTTCCATTCAAATTTCATTCGATTAAAAATATATATATATCTAATATATATATATAAATATATGTATATATATTTACAGAGATTCGAATATTTACAGTAACAGAGAATTACTGTACACATGCAATTCACTGTGCATGTTTGAAATAAAATGTTTTATAAAGAAATATATATATGAACCAGCAATCCGAGGAAAGGTAATTGTTTTCAAAACAATAACAAAATTTTTTAAAACAAAATGAAATAACAGAATGCTGTTTAATTCCCAGATTGCAATAAAAACCCCTCTTTTTTTTTAAAGAAACAGCCACAACCCAGAAACCCCAGAGATTTCATCAATCAAATAACAATCCCCAATTTTCTTTGATTAAACTGTAACCCCAATAAATTTTCTTCCTATCATTATCTAATTTTCAACCCTAAATATAAATTTCATTTACAAACACAAATTCCTATTTAACAGAAGATAAATAAATTAAAAGAAGGAACCTGGCGTCCTTCGCTTGCAGAAGATTGAAGAAGCTTTGATCCTCTTGCTGCACTACTTCCTTTGCTGCAAATCTTCCAGCAACGGATCCAAACCTTCCTTCCTCTGCACCAATTTCTCCAAAAACAGAAAAGAACCAAGGGCAGAAAAATGATTGAAGATAAAATTTCTCCAGCCTTCCAAAAAAAAACATCCCCTCAAACAAAGAAACCTCCTCTTAAAATCCATTCCCATGAATCCCTTCAATTTCCTCTTCCCGTGAATACCAGAGGACACATTTCAAGAAATAAAACCAAATAATATTCATTGATGCTTTTCCCATAATACATTTTCATTTTCATGCATTTAATTAAAACTAAATAAATTTTAAATCCACAACATGAACAAATATATAAATATTCATCATCTCCACAATTCTTTATTAAATAATTACTTATTAAAATCAACCATTGAGAGACTCAAAATAAAAGTAATATTTTTATTATCAATATTTATTTATTGCCATATTTATTTATGTTTTATTTTATTAATTACTTAATTATTTAATTTACCGCATAAGACCATTCACTACTTTAGACAAATCATAAAATCATACAAAGACCAATGTAACTACACAATTGAATGTGACCAATATGCACAAACCATGAAGATACAAGACTGTTGACACCTTGGTACGGAGTTACTTTTCATGTCACCTCAAATATTCAACTTCCTGCCGTTGGGTTGGTTCAATGCTCGCCCAGACCTACCGAAATAGGTGGAATCGAGTCTTATTCCTGCAAAGCCTGCATCCACAAGGTGATATACAATATACATAAAATCAAAGCATTGTGAGGAGGATTCACAGCGTAGCAGGGCGCTCGCGAACGAGTGATGCTACCTGTCCCCTCACCAAAACATATCATCATATAAAGCATTATAATTTTACACCACATCATAAATTACTATTCTATAGTCTACTGCATTCCAAATAACTCCATCAAATGATCATAATAAAATGTCATCACAATATCCATGGCATCATAAGAGTATAGTAATAGTCTAAGCTACCACACATAATAGCAACAGTATCAACCAAAATCACAATGTGCCAAACAAAACCACAGTAAATGTCAAAATCAAATAGTAGCATGAGGGGTATTACACCACTTTACATTTCCTGATCAATCCATCAGACCATACAATCTTCGCACTATTGCAATATCCTCACACAATATACAATGCAGATCAACATGAGAGAGATCAACCAATTCTATGATCAGGAGAGATTCCAGCAGCATAGCTCTGCCTCTCACTTCTCTTTCTCTGTCAGCTTTGGCCTCATGGCCTCGGCCTTTCAGCTAGCCTCTCGGCCCTCTCTCTATCGCTCTCTTTTTACAGAATGTCCATTACACACCACGTAGATTTTTCCATTTCCTCGTATAGAAGTTTCCTCACAAACAGTTCGTCTTCCACGCAAAAACGGTTGCAACAGTCTCATAGCAAAATGGTTCATATTCCACCTTCTCCGATTGGTCCAAGACACACCACGTAGGACAGTCTTCCAATTAGTCAAAAGTGTTCAAATAGTATTCGCATGTCGGTGAGACACTAACCGTGTCTCCCCGATGCCACAAGACCCAACTGTCGATATCGGCCAAAGTCATCACCTTTGGCAAGAGGTTACATTGAGTTCAAACGTTGTCACTCAGACTCACCCTTGTCTCTAAGACATCATATTGATATCCATTGTAGAAGCATCGGCCAGACCATCGCTATCGGCGAGATGTCATACCAAACACAAATACATCTTGTGAAGCTCTATCACCAAGAGTTCTCCTATCGCCAAGAGTCTCATAGATATTTATGTCATACTGATATTCATCGAGCAATTTTATCGGCGAGACAAGCCATATCGCTAAGACTTCATACTAACAATAAACACATGTAGCACTATTGGAAAGACTACTGCTATTGGTAAGACATCACACCGAACACATAATAGTCAGAGAGACTACTACTTTTTCCAAGAGGTCACACCGAAACAATATACCCATCGGCGAGAGTTACATCCATCGCCAAGAGGTCATACCAATGTTCATACCCATCAGCGAGACTTACATCAGTCGCCAAGAGTTCTTACCGAGCCTCCATGCCTCTCCCCGATGACTCTGAGTGTAACACTGTCAGTGAGACATCTCCCATTTTCAAGACACATTCTGATAGGAGCAAATCATACCGATCACTACATCGGCCAAACAGACCAAAGGTCATGCCGATATCGGCCAGACTTTATACCGTCGCTGAAACATCATTCCAACTATCCAAGTTACGCCGAAGGTTTCAGGTTACGTCGATCACTAAGACAATCAGGAGGTCATAGCGATAGTTCAAGATCAACTAGCAGATCGGCCAGACATCTCAACAATCACACCGAAATTGCTTACAAGAGGTTTTAGCCTGTGGGATTGAGGCACACAATTCCAACAATTTTTTTAAATTCACTTGTATTAATAAGTTGGTCAAAAGTGTGACACAACTTTATACTTTTAACCTACATGTTTGAACCTAACTCTATATAATGAAGCTTTTATCTTAGCATGCATTCTAGAGAAGTATTTAATTCCTAGAATGCAAGGGGTTAATGAGACAAGAGAGAAATACTTGTCAATACAATCAATCCCTCAACCTACTAGATTGATGTTGCAACAAATTGAGAAGAGAGAAAACTGTGTTTGTTTCAATCATGATAGAAAATATAGTTGAGAACACAAATGGAGTGAGAATATTGTCCAGTGAGAATATTTTTGTGACGAAGAAGAGGAACCAATATTATAGGGTGACAAGGATTTTGATGAAGAATTAAATGATCACTAATGAATCATTTTTTGTTATACACTATTAGGTTTTAACCCTCCAAAAACTCGTAAGGTAGTGGGTTTCTTAAAGAAGGAGAGAGTAACAATGTTGATAGACTTGGGTAGCACTCATAACTTCATAAAATAATCTACTTGAATCTAAATTATTACATATCTAACTCTAGAATTTTAGTCCTTGATTGCATATGGGGGTACTTTTAGTTGTTTAGGGAAATACCATAGCATTAATTTTTTATCCATTAGAGATTATCATCTTGATTACTAATGTTTTCTATCTCCATGGGTGCAACAAATATTATTTTGAGGGTACAATGGCTTACTACTTTGGGAACAATTGATATGAACTTACAAGAACTATACATGTTGTTTCACTCAAAGGGAAGGAAAATAGAACTAAGAGGGTTGAATGCAAATTTTTCATAAAACAATAATATCTCACCAAATGAAAAAAAATCTCAATAAGGGATTAGATTGGTATGTGGAGAAATTAGTTTCATTAGAAGCTTATCAATCAAAGGCTTCTACACGTTTGGATCTACAAGAAGTTATAGATAAGAAAATGATAATTTTTTAGGAGATGTACCAAAAGGATTACCTCCTAAAAGAGATAATGATAATGGAATTCAACTAATACAAAGCATCCAACCACCAAAAATAATCCCTATGGGTACCCTTTTGTGTAAAAAAGTGAGATATAAAAGATAGTTCAAGAGATGCTAGAGGTAGGCATTATCGGGCATAGTCAGAATGCTTGCTCTTCTCTTTTGGTAAGGGTTATCAATAAGGATGAAACTTGGAGAATGTGTCTTGACTATAGATAGCTCAACAAATAAACCATAAAAGATAAGTTTCCAATTTCAACAATTAATGATTTGTTATATGAAGTTAACGGTGTTTTTTTATTTTATAAAACTTGATCTTCATTTTGGTTATCATCAAATAATAACTAGAGAGGAGGATGTACTTAAGATAGATTTTTGAGCCCATGAGGGTCATTATGAGTTTTTTGTAATTCTTTTTGGTCTCAAAAATGTACCATAAAAATTTCAAAGTTGATTAGCTCTATCTTCCAACTATTTTTATGAAAATTTATTTTGGTATTTTTGGTAACATCCTAATATATAGTAGAACTTGGAAAGAATGTCTACAATATATAAATCAAGTTTTTGACATTTTGGATTATCATATTAGTTGTATGCTAGGTCATCCAAGTGTGTGTTTTGAGTCAAAAAAGTGGAGTACCTAGGTCATATATGTCTCATGAGGGATTTAAGATGGTCCCTCATAGGATTAGGGCTATTGAATAATGAAAAGTACCTAGGAACCTTAAGAACTTACAAGGTTTCTTAATTCTTAATGATTATTATCATCAATTTGTAAATAATAATGGTAGTATAACATCACCTCCCACAACTTTGTTGAATAAAGATTCCTTCCAATGGGATGATACAACTTGTAATGCCCCTTTGTTCTTTGTCCTGACCATGTTGTTGTATGAGACTTGGTCTGTCCATTCGAGTTAATTGCTTAATAGCATGTTCTGAGTAATGTGAGTGATGAGTGCCTTTGGTTGATTGTTTTGTTAACTAGGGATAATCGGATTTAAAAGGCTTTATAATAATTTAATAGAAGCTTTTGCATGTTTGAAGAATAAATTAAAATAAATATATTAAATTAAAAGAATTGTGTAGGAAAATTTTAGGAGAAATTAAATTAATAAATTAAGTATAATGAATAGTTAATTCTATGTGTGTAAATTACAAGTTGTTAATTGTGAAAATTAAAAATAAAGATATTTACTATTAATAATCTTGTTGAAAAAAGGTTGTAAGTAATTGTCAGGTGTTAAGATAAGATAAATGAATTTTATATAGGAGATTTATGCTACATCAGTTAAGGAAGTGATCATTAAATAAAGTTGTGGAGTTAACTGCAGAGGAGCAATAGGATTATTTTTCTCGGAAAAGGAAGTTCTAATTCTGGTATTTTGGATGTACAAGAATTTTTGGTTTGGATTTTGGGAGTTTGTTTCTAGTTTGGAGGATTTTGATTCATGATCTTTGAGGCTTTTGGAGTTGGGAATAATAGTTTGGGTGGAGGTACTAGAAATGTTTTGGGTTGTAGGCTGGAAGTGAAGAGTTCTATAACAAAGCTTCCTTGGGCTAGTAAAAGAATCCAGGTTCCTTTGGGTCCCTTTATCTTTCTAGTTTAAATTTTTCTTAGAAAATGGATGTGATATCGAGTTGTTGGAAATGAACAATTCTTGGATTAATTATTAATGATTCGAATTAATTTAGAAGTCAAATCTTCATAAAACCATAGTTGAATGCTTTTACCGCATAAGGGTATAAAACTGTATTCCATATTACTGTAGATACAATAAGATAACTGAGGATATTCGAAGGTATACATAAAAATATACATATAAAATACACACAAAGAAGGTTGCTTCAGAAAGTGAAGAATGATTATAGAGCAAAGAAAAATAAGCATAAATGATTTATTTGATGATTTATAGGAGGCACCATTTCTGATTGTTTCCATTAGAGACTAAATAAGCAAAGAAATGATTCATTTCCAGATAATAAAAGCATGCAAGCTCTTCTTTAAAAAAAAGAGAAAAAAATTCAAAGAAATGGAACCTGGTTGAACCAATTGATCGAGCTGAATAATTATGCTAATCCTCTTATTCCCAGTTTACAATTCTTGCACACTTCAAAGCCCAACAATCTCTGCAAAAACCCCAAAACCTCTAAGAACAAGGCTTCCCCAACTTACAGGAAAAGTTTCTTAATCAAACTTTCCAAAAAAAATTCTAGAAAACCCCCGCTAGAATGTTCATGGCAAGAACCTCTAGAATTAGTTTCCTTTCCTAAGAAAAATAATCCTATTGCCCCTTTGCAGTTAAATCCACAACTTTATTTAATGACCACTTCCTTAACTGATGCAACATAAATCTCCTATATAAAATTCATTTATCTTATCTTAACACCCGATAGTTACTTACAATCTTTCTTTAACAACATTATTAATAGTAAATATCTTTATTTTTTATTTTCATAATTAACAACTTGTAATTTACACACATAGAATTAACTATTCATTATATACTTAATTTATTAATTTAATTTCTCCTAAATTTTTCGTACACAATTATTTTAATTTAATATATTTATTTTAATTTATTCTTCAAACATGTAAAAGCTTCTATTAAATTATTATAAAGCTTTTTAAATCTGATGATCCCTAGTTAATGAAACAATCAACCAAAGGCACTCATCACTCACATTACTTAGAACATGCTATCAAGCAATTAACTTGAATTGACAGACCAAGCCTCATACGGCAACATGGTCAGGACAAAGCGTGGAGAGTTGTTACACAACTACAAGGGAAATTGAGAAAACTAAAGAGGCTATTTTCTTAAATCTAGTTTTGTTACCCCATATTTTTATAAAACATTCATTATGGAATATGATGTTTTAGGTCATGACGTAGGATCAATACTCATGCAAGAATAAAAAACCATAGCATTTGAGAGCCACTAGCTCATAGGTAAAAAATTGTTGAAAACAAATTATGAGAAGGAAATGTTGGCTATCTTGCATGTAGTCAAATAATGAAGACATTCTAGTACATAACAGGATAACACTTTAAGGTAAGTATAGATCATGATAGTCTCAAATATTTCTTACAATGGAGTTTTTAATCTAAGGAACAAAATATATGGGTCACAAAGATGTTGAGATATGATTTTGAAATCATATATAAGAAGGAAAATGTGAATGTTGTGGTTGATTCTCCATCAAGGTAATATGAACCCACAAAGTCACTATTGCATAATATTTCCATAGGGTAAAAGTATAAATTTGTGTCACACTTTTGGATAAATTTTTAGCACAAGTTAATATGAGAATTTCTAACCCAAAATTAATTTTGGTCAAACATATCCAATCTAGCTAGATTCATTCTAGCTAAGTTAGATATGGTCCACAAATTTTCCAACTGGAACTATCCACTAAATAGATATATAGCACCACTTCGGGGCTAATTACAAAAAATATTCAAAAAGCTTTATGTTTCAACAACTCCTACTCATGTAAATGGTATTGTAAAAATATATATAAAAGTTCACTTTTGTAGATTTATAAGTGTAAAGTTCAAAAATATAATTTTTTAATAGTTTAAATATTATTTATATTTATTTTAATTTTTAACAAAATGTAGGTCATTAACTCCAAAATATAAGGTTGATCATCTTGTCAAGAAAAATACTAAAATTTATTTAAAGTTTTGAAAAAATTATGATGCACTAGAGAAAAGATTATATGTCAAGATGATTTTTTTTCTATTTTAAATAAATAGTTAAGATAAAATATGGTGTCCCATAGAAACAATTATGTTTTTAGTACATGTATATTTTAATATTTTTTTATTTTTTTATCAAAATGGAGAAAATATTAATCCATAAACAAAAGTTTCAAGTTATAAATACACCAAATAAATTTGAAGAAAAAATAAATTATTATGTAAAGAGAAATGCCCCATTTAACTTCATTTTTAGCATTCTATCAGAAATTAAATTATAGTGTCACTTTTATAAACAAATATATTTAAAAAAAAATTTATTTTTATTCAAAATACAAACATAAAATACACAAAAAATATGAATTTCATTAGTTTGCATCATTTCAAAATTTTACACAAATATGTCACTTTCTAGTGATTCAATTTACAATGTTGGATCATTTTTTGTTGCTTCTTTTATAAAAGTATCACACAACTTTGTACTTTCACCCCATAGTAAAAGTAGATTGGATAAATGAGGCAAGAGAAGAGTGGAAGAAGGATTCAAATACACAAATTCTCATCAATAAACTCTAGCAAGATTCAAGTGTATCACAAAAAAATATATGGAAAGGAAATTTTGTGTGGTACAAGGACAACCTATACCTTTTCTAGAATTCAAACCTTAAGTTTAAGATGTTGGAAGAACTATATGCATATTCAATAGAAGGGCACTCAATATTCTTGAAAAATTATCATAAAATCAAGAAAGATTTCTTTTGGAAGGGGCTAAAAGGGGATGTTCAAAAATTTGTACCAGAATACATGGTATGTCAACAAAGTAAAGGGAAAACACCTAAGACTCTAGGTCTTCTACAATCCTTCTTTATCCCAAGTTAACAATGGGAGGAGGTATATATATGTATTTTATCATAGGTTTTCCCAAATTTGAAGGAAAGAAATTCATCACAGTTATTGTGGGTCATCTTATTAAAAATGCATACTTATTTTCTTTATCACACCCTTTGGTAGCAAGCACTATAATAATAACCTTTATTAAAACTATTTATAAATTCTACAGGAATCCAAAAGTGATAGTAAGTGATCATGATCCTACATTTATAATTAATTTGTTGACTAACTTGTTTTCCTATTAGGGCACTCATATGGCTTGTAGTTCATAATATCATCCCCACTCTAATGGATAAATAGAGGTGGTCAACAAATTATTGGAAATGTATCTCTATTATTTTTCTTTAGATAAATAAGAGAGATGTGTGCAATGACAACCACTAGTAGAATAGTGGTATAACACTTCCTTCTATACTTCCTATAAGATGTCACCATTTTTGGCACTATATGGCTACTAGCTACCATCAATCACCTTATCATTAGGGGCATAACCAAAGGTTTGAATAGTTGAAAACACATTCAACATCAATAAGAGGTACTTTATAGCCTTTGAGAGAACTTATCAATAGCACAAAATAGAATGAAGAAATAGGTCTTTTATTGACTATGTTTGGGAGAGGTTTTTCAACACCTCTGGCACCAAGAATCATAATCAGTCACTCCCTTTTCCCTATATATTTGAGCTTTACCTCCTTGAGTTGGTTATCTTATAATGGGGGTTGCGTAGCCCAATTTTATTTTCTTCAAGAAAAAAATTGGTATCACTTGATAGGTTGAACTTATTCATTTGAATGGATATATAATGCATCTATCAAATTTCTCTAGCATCTTCAAAGTTTATTTTTAAATGGCTTCCATTGTTGTCAATCTAGGTGGTCATATTTGTAGTTCATAATGGCACAATCTTGATAGTGGATCTTTTAACAAATCACCACTCAATGTGCTCTACCTTGATCCGAGTTTCACTATAAAATAGTATCTTTGCTCTAGGCTCGATTGTTGAAAGTTGTATTTTTTGTGGTTCTAGTTGCCCACCATCCAAAACAATATCTTCATAATCATAATGATTAAAGATTGTTGTTGATAGGTCTAGCAAACAATACTTGAGGGTAAAAGCACAAAGCTATGTTATATGCTTTCAACCAACAAAATGGTTCTGAGTGGAAAATTTTTCACCTAAATAGTTTTAGTCAAAATAGTTTCACCTAAAACCACATCATGGCCTATATGTGGCACATAGAATTTCAGGCAAAACCTTTTCACCTGAAACTAAATTTTTTTGAATTTTTCCCTTGTCGCTTTAAAATGTGACTCAATTTATGTGTAAGGTTTGAATAGAAAGGGTTTCGGTTGAAACCCTTTTGCTCAAAACCTTTTCTACCAAAATTGTCTATGTGACATCCAAGTTGGTAGCCAACTCGACATTTTTCAGATTTTTCTGAAACTTTCAACTTCAAATAAATATTTTTGTAGTTGGAATGATTTTTTAAAAATAAAACCACCCTTTTATAGAGCTTGGAGTGGTGAATCCAAATATATAATTTTTTGATATATTTTGATTAGTTTAATTTTTTTTTTTAAAATAATGCAAGTAGGTTGTTAAAGTTAAAAAAGAGGTTGATTAGAAATTAAAAAAGAATATTCAAAAATATTAAAAACTATATGGTGCACTAGAGGAGAGAATCCTCTTCAAAAGGGTTTTTTTTTTTAAAAAATAATAAAAAAAAGTAAATAATAGTTGACATCAAATGATAACAATTAAATTATGGTAAGTTTGACTAAAAAATGTTATTACAAGAAAAATATACATCAAAAAAAAATTTAAAAAAAATCATGCACTAGATATTGAAGTTACGTATTTGGAGAAAAAGATTTAGGGGAAAATGATTTTTTTTCTATTTGTTTCTTGACGTCAACTGAATGTCACTTTTTTCTTGAAATTTTTAGAATTTCAAAATATGTTCTTAATTTAATAAAAAAATATCAAAATAATTTTAAAAAAATATAAAAAATTGCAATACTAAACCTCATCAATATTTCTACATTTCATTAGTTTACATCATTTTGAAATTCAAAACATAAAAACTACTTTTATGTGGTCGAAGTTGAGAATTTTTTGGTGTTGACCAATTCATTTATAAAGTGTAACATAGGTTTGTACTTTTACCCTTAAAAATTATGGGGGTAAAAATCTCATTAGAGGGGGCCTAACCCTAATCTCTATCCAATTCTAAGGGGTAGTAAGGGTAATACATAATAATGGAATGGATAAAAAAGAAAGGAAATGGAAGAAAAATGAAACAAAGCATGAAAAATATGAAAAATCTCACCCAAAAGGATTTGCAACTTCATGTCAAGTTCATAAAATATGATCAATAAAATATGACCTACCACTATTATGCATAGATGAGATATTACATATCACACATGTTACCACTATGCATTTGATGAGTGGGAAAGCCAGCCCTAATTATGGTTAAATAACCAATTATGTAGGGAAGCAATTACTAGGCTATCCTCTTCCCAAGGGAGAAGGATCCAATGAACAAAAATGGCATTCAATTGTGGAGTAGGATTTGGAACTATTGGAGTTGTAGTGTGTTCTCTTGCAAACCTTTGAAGTAATTCTATCAATAAATTCAATGAGCTCCTCTAAGAGAGTGATATGTCATATGCGGGATTGTTCTCACATGTACTTTCATTTGTTGTCTTATTGGATTTCCTCTAGATTTCTATTTGTTCTAAAGTTTCCCTTCAATTGATGTTTCTTGAATCAATAAATCTTCTCAATTTACACTCAGTGCTACCTCAATCCAATATTCCTTGTGTAGCATCGTAAATTGTCACCCTTGATAATTTCACACTAGATTTTGCTCCCTCCTATGTGCATGGACCTAATTATACACCTAATTTCCTAAATTATGCATTCTATAAACCATTTGAATATTTATCAAGAAATCACATGTACAAAAACCAAGGAAAACATTTAATATTTTGCTCCCAACACTTTACACCCCACAAAATAGGGTTGGGACAATGGCCCCCTGAGCAACTTTGTCCCCCTATTTTGGCTCCAATTTTTAATATGTCAAATTTTCCATTTTATTATTTGAATTTAAAATTTTAGATGTCTACTATCAAGGTTTAATTTTTGGGAAATTATATTAATTTCATATAAATAACTAGTCATTGCATCATTTGAAAACTAAGAAGCAAGAATTAGAAACCAAGAGCACTATCAAGAAATTAATATCAATTCAACAGAATCCAAGGGCATAAATATTGAAGCATTTCATTTTCAAGGCATCATTTCAAGTTTTATCTGAGTTTGTTCATGTTTATGCATACATTTTGTTTTAAGTACTAACTGTGCAAGTACTAACTATTGCAAGTATAAATGAATATGGTGGTGTTTTCATTGATGTCAACACTGTATAGCTTGTTGCAGAGAAAGGAAACAAGTGATTGCAGGTGGTGCATGTATAGTTGAGATAATGTTGAGATGTTGTGAGTAGATGGAGCTATCTTTATGATGTTTTAGGTGTGCTAATATGATGAGTTTCCAAGTTCTTTTGAGAAAATTAATAAATAGTGAAGTTAGAATTGAGTGTGTGTTCAAAATGTGCTTTGGTATTTGCTTTGCATTTCTTCAATGTTGCTCCTCTACTTGTGCAAATCTGAAGTGTTGTTTATGGGCATTTTTGGGTGATATATCTTGGATTGTAGCTTATGGTTTGATAAAGAGTGAAAGTTGAGTTCACAAGTTTATGAATTGGTCTAGTAGAGTTGTTTGTCTATGGATTGGGAGAAATTTATCTGCTCTACAATCCTCCCCTAGTTTTTTGCAGGTCTTGAGGATTTGGAAGAAGGCTTGTAATGATTTTATTTGTGTTCTATCAAAGGTTTTTTTGGTATGGTACTCCAGAAGACTAGTTTTGAGAGTTACTGTGTGTGTTTATATAGTCTAGATGGACTGATGGAAAGTGTTCTGCGTATGAAGATTGTTGTAGTTATTGTGGATGAATCTAAAGGCATCTAAGATGTGTTCCAGTGCATGGTGAAGCATGTTATGTGGTCTACATGTTATCTTCTTATTGTGGAAGTGTTTACTTCAAAGTTCATTAGTGTTTTCATTAGGTATGGCCGACCTGGTGTTTACACATCATGCAAAGGATAAGTATCAATTAAGGAAGCGTGTGTTTGATTTGAGATGTTTTTTTGGGTCTTGGTTAAGTGTTGGTTTGGTTCACTCTCATTCTCTTCCACCACAGGAATGTTGATTTTCCAACCTAATTTGAATTTGTAAAATGAAGAGTGTGTAGCCGACCTTGGAGAAAGTTTCTAAGGATGAAGATGGTATAAATACAAGTCAAGATGTTAAGCCTTGTATGCCACAAGTGTGAGAAGAAAGAGTGCGTAAAGTGAATTGAGGTAGAAGAACTTTAATGTTTTAGACTCCTAAAAGCAGTGAGTTGATGGTGTCTGCAACTCTTTGATCAAGGTTGCGGATGTGTGGAAGATGTTGTGGTGGATATTTTGTTGCATTGAGAAAGTGTTCTCTTTGTAACATTCTTATTTCTATCTTTTTGTATCTATAGAAAGTGAGCCTCCCTGTTGGAAAATGAGTCTTATCTAGACAGTGAATCCTATTTTGGGAAATGATCCCTTTGGAAGTGAGCCTATTGTAATTGGATTTTCAATTTCTCTATATTTTTATTTAATCCTCATGACATTTTTTCCCTTATTGGTTTTTCCACGTAAATCTGGTGCTTCTTGTGCTGGTATTGCTTTCTGTTATTTTCACTTCATGCTCATACTTAATAACTAATTAAAATGGATGTGGATTTAATAATTGTTTGAGTTTCATGGATGTAATTGGTGACAATTGATTCAGCCCCCCTCTTAGTTGTCTTGTGCATTTCAACAATTGGTATCAGAGATTTGGTTCCTCAGAGAAGAGCTTAACCACTTGAGGTAGATCCAATGGTGCAAAAATTGACAATCCATGTGTTTGATGGATCTAACTACAGTTTATGAAAAGTGCATATGAGAGGTTACTTGATCTATCTTGGTTACAAGACTTGGAAAGATGTTGAGACAAAATATATTGAGACAACAAGTGGTCCTTCTTCTGTAGATGAGATTTTTTCCTATGAATAAAATGAAAAAGCAAGTTATGCAATCTATAGTTCTTTATCTAAGACTGAGCTAACAATAGTTATTTCATTGGGCACTGCTTATGAAGTCTAAGAAAAATTGAAGGATATCTATGAAGAAAATGATAGAGTCAAACTATCAAAGAAGTGAATAGCTAAGCGCAATTATGAGAAATTGAAAATGGAAGAAGGTGAAGACATTGCAAGATATTTTTAGAGGGTTGATATTGTTGTAAATGAAGTCAAAAATCAAGGTGGTACTCTGACAAATGAAGATGTAATGGAGAATATTTTGATGACCCTACAAGAGAGTTATAGTGATAAGTTCTTAGCCATTGAGGAAGTTTATGATCCTAAGAAATTCACTAAAGAGTAGCTATTTGGCACCTTGACTACATTTGAAATGAGGAAATTTGGAAAAGAAAAGGAGAAAACAAAAAAAACATTCAAAGATACAAGATAGAAGATGATCTAGATGGTGATAGTTCAAAGGAGTTGGAAGCAAATTTTACAAGGGAGTTGAAGAAAGGTACTAGTAAGTACAAAGGTATGTTACCTTTTAAATGTTTCAATTGTGGAAATATTGGTCACTATGCTTCAAGATGTCCAAATAGAGCCATACACAAGAAGACCAGAGACAATAAAGACAAAAAGGATAAAAATTTCAAGAAATTGTATTATGTTAGAGAAGATGCTAGAATTTCTGATGATGAATCTAATTTTGAGGGTGATAATGATGAATGCATGTTTCTAGCCTTTTTGAATAAATTAGTATCTACTAACCATGGAAGATGTGCAAAGGAATGTGGTCCAAAAAACAAGAAGGAAAAGATGGAAGGTACTCTAGTTACTACCTTTCATGCTAGACAAGATGAATACTATTGGGTAATTGACAATGGCTGCTCAAATCACATGACTAGAGACAAAAGTAAGTTTACTA
>VDFB02064799.1:0-102465 GCA_007258455.2 Sequoia sempervirens | reverse complement strand
GAGAGTAGAGGGTGTAGGGTTGAGAGAGAGAGGGGGGGTTGAGGGTTTAAGGGTTTACGGTTTAAGGGAAGAGGATGTAGGGTTGAGAGAGAGAGAGAGACAAGAGGGTTGATGGTTTTAGGGTTTACAGTTTATGGTTAAGGGCTAAGGGTAGAGGGTTTAAGGTTTAGGGTTTAAGGGTTGAGGGTAGAGGGTTTAAGGTTTAGGGTTTTAGGATTTTAGGGTTTAAGGGTCAAGTGTTGAGGGTAGAGGGTTTAAGGTATATGCCCACCATGAAGGCTCTTGGGCTGAGAGTTTTGAATGAATTGAGTGAAAATTCCATTATAAAGAACTTGATGAGTGCATACGAGAGCGTGGGTTCTACGTCACACACAAAGGATAGTTGTGCCACAAGATGTGTGATGAAAAAAACACTGTTAAGCAGTCAAACAAGGAATAAGGTGAACCTTGGAGATACAAGTAATTCTTTGAAAATAAGTAGATCATCTCTAATGAGAGCCAAAGGAGGGCGTGAAAGATTGGAGGATCCAAATAGCAACGAGTTATGGGCATTCTTGGGTAGAGTGCCATAGAAAGATAAAAGAATTGCTCAAGGCTTGAGATCTTGAATAGTATATTATTGGAAGGATAACACAAGGACCTCTCCTAATCAAAGAGATGTTGTAAGAAGGATAATTGGTAGTAAAATCCGTTAGCCACATCCAAAGCATTATTTGGATACCACTCAAACCCAATTTTTTGCTGATTTTGTACAAAAATTTCTTGAAATTAAATATGTCAAAGGCATTTTAAAATGCTAAATCCTTTTTATGTGAAAATAAATCACACACACACTACTTTTTGTTTTAGAGTACATATTGAGTTTCCTAACCATTATGATGTTTATCAACGTATGTGTAGATATGCATATTGACAACGTTTTGCAAGAATGTAACATAAGGTCTCCACCTAAATCCTCAAGGGAATTCTTATCTTCCATTTTATGTGAAAGAGAGGATGGTCAAAAATTTTACAAGTCATTTTTAGATGGCACATGTGATCATTGTGGTGGTATGCAACATTTTCCAATTTTCCAACACATGGCTAGTGCACACACAATTGGAGAAAAAATTGTCAAATTTGGCAAATACAAGATAGTGGCCTATAGTCTAAAAGATGGGAAAGAAGCAAAGAAGTGTGAATTGGTCAGTGATAAGATTCTAGTATATCAGTTTATGGTCACTTTCCATGATTAGGTGGTCTATGAGTATGCAAGGCATACACATAGAGCTCAATGGTTGGACTCACAACTCAAGCTATGCAAGGACACATTTCCACTTCATAGCATTGTTTCAGTTGTTGACTTCATGGAGAACTACACACTACAACCATAGAACAAGGTGCAATCATAGTACTACAACTCCCCATAGGTTGCTATATTTGTGGATATAGCATTCATTCATGCAAATGATAGTACAGAGGATAACATGAAAGTATTGAGGGAGTATCACTTTTACATCAGTGATGATCACACACATTCTATCTAGTTTGTGCAAGGTTGCTTTCAGATGTTCTATGCTGATTTGGCTATCAGGGGCATATCATTCAGTCAACATATCATATGGTCAGATAAATTGCACATCACAATTCAAGAATGCTAGAATGTTTTACTGGTTGAGTAGGATGCATAGGATCAGTGATGTTCAACATATGTGGAACTTCTTAGAAGTCGGGCATGGAAAGGGGGAGCATGATGGAGCAGGTGCATGTATCAAAATATCTCTAGCACAAGAAGAGTTAAAGTACAAAGATAGTGTAAATTTGACAGATGCAAGATCAATTGTTGAGTGGTGCAATCATGCAATTGGTCCAGGTAGTCAAGGTAATTCTTTAGTTCGTAGATTTTTTCATTTAGTAGATGATACTAACATTGCAAAATATGAGGATTGTTGTACACTAACAGGATCGAGCGAGCTACACTCTTTTAGAAGATCCAATGCAGGTACATGGACTATCCATATGTGGAAGATGGCATTCTTTTGTTATGCATGTACACTTCAAGCATGGAATGATTGCAAGTCAATAGAGTGGGTTGATGAATGGTTTGTAGGAAGTCTAACCCCACTTGACACTTATCAACTCCCAACGGCTCTACAAATCATGAAGATGCAATCATTTGTTGACTTTGATCATGTATCATATCTTGTAGAACTAGGTAATATATCTTACATATTTTATTTTGATGTTCATTAAATACATCTAACAAGATGAACATATCAATGCAGGGAACATTTATGCAGTGATTATAGATGAATACAATGAAGATGGTACAGATTATTACCTGTGTCGTTGTATTGAGGCCAAAAAGAAATTGAAGGCCCCAGTTATAGATGGAGAAAATATAGAATATCCTATAGGTTCGATGGTTATTACTATAGGTTCGATGGTTATTACTAGAACAAGGCTTAGAAGGTACCCAGTTAAGAATGTTGCAATTTGGTTGTTTGAGGACTTCGACATGCATCAGAGAAGATTCTTCACTACTCAAACCTTGTCGTCGCCACTAGTGTTCATTTGATCAAATATAAGGGAAAACCTACGAACAAGAACTTGTGGAAAGTGCATGAGTCTGACCACGAGGCAATACTCGACACAAAAAAGAGTAGAGCAAACCTGGATGGTTCCCTAGATTGATTTGTAAGTATGCACATTGAATTTTTAAATTCATATACATTTAGGACTATCATTGATGCATTTGTGACTATAGGTTATACTTAAGCTTGTCAAATTAAGAAAAGAACAACATTGGTTGTTGGTGCAAGTGTTCAGTGGTATGAGAAACATCGATTGCTGGTGCAATTTCTGGTTCTCAATCTTCTCTTTCTTTTCCATTTTGTAGATTTCTCAAATTCTTATATGCTCCATGTTTTATGTTGAGGGTGTCAGTGATATATTTTAAATCTATACATATGATCATCGAGAGATGAGAAAGTAGCGAAAGATGACATCACCATTGTAGGACCTTCAATTGATCTACTTACAACATGCATGAAGGTGATAATAGATCTCATCAGAGGTGTATGTCTAACATTATTCAGTTATTGGTTTTTTAATGATTTTTATGAGTCCATGTCTGAAATTGTTAGGCTTTTGCAGGATTGTTGTGGACCAAATTCCAGTGACACTACACAACCATGGAGAGGCTACTACCCATGTGTTTCCAAGGGAGCAGGGGAAGTACATGTTTTGAAGATAACTAGGCCACCTAAGGTGGATTGGAGAAAAGAAACTGGGCAGCAACTCCTTTTGTTTCTTCTTGTACAATATATTTCATGATGTGGGCTTCAAATGGGAGGATTATTTCCCTACATGTATTGCTACAAATATTCAAAAATTGAAGGATTTTCAAGATGTTCTTTCATCACTATTGTAATATTTGTTATTGACTTAGTGTATTTTTTGATAGATAAAATTATGAGAAATTAATACATGTAAATGTGTATACTCCTTAATATATGCCTCAATTAAATGTGTATATAGTACATTTAAAGTTAGTTGTAATTGTTTATGGTTTACATTTAAAGTTATCATTGGAAGTTTAAATGTTAGTTGGATTGGTTTGATGGTTAGTTTTTGTTGTGGGAGGTTAAATACAACCTCTTGGGTTGATGAGAAAGGTTGTTCTTTTTTGAGGAAGAAATCAATAAAAACTCTCACTTTTTTGTGTTGGTTTTTGAAAATTTTCTGCTCTCTTGCTATGTACAATTTCGTATAGCTTGTATTCAATCCAAATTGCATTTTATTTGAAGGATATATGTGTTAAATTCAATTTGGATTTGTATTGAAGTAATTTCATTTTGTTTTAAGAAGTTTATTGCAATTTTACTCAAAGCGGGTATGTATAGTCAAGATCAAGGTTGAAGGCATAAAATGAAATAATGACTCATTCCACCTATTTTAAACTATTGTGGCTAGGTGGAATGGGTCCCAAATGGTATGATTAGATGTAGGAATAATATTTAGGTGTAGGGAGTGAAATTTGTGAAGTTTAAGAGGCTGCCCTAGTTGAATTTCTTGAGATTTTACTTGAAAGGTGATGGCTACAAGTGGATTTTTGCATAAAATATAGTGGTAAAAGCTTGGAAAAGGCTTAGTGATGCAGAGCAGGGAGGAAAATGGATTCTCAATCACAAAATAGAGAGATTTCAAACACCTTTTGCTTCTTCAAACCCTATTTTCACAATCTCACCTAGTGTTCCCTTGTAGGTCTGCAACTCAGTTTCTTGATCATCACTTGCAAATTATTTGTCAAAACCGATAACCATCCATCATTTCAAACACCCTTTAATCCCTCACAAAACATATCTCAAGAAACGATATGGTTATTTTGGACCAACTCCTCAATTCATGGCTTCTACGCTATCCCAAATTGGCCAATTAGGCCACATTTACAAAACAATTGTACTCTAAACTATCAGCCAACCACAAAAACCTATGGAAAGTCCTTTGTCTGCTTATAAATCCTCAAAATCCACTATTTTTAATTAGAGAAGTTCCCTCTAACACCATTAACCATAAAACCCTCAATTTTTCTTATTTTAGGGAGGGTTTATTGAAAGTCCTACTCCCACAACTTATCTCACCTTGACAAAGCATCAAACATGCCTCAAATGACCTGCACAAGCTTAAAATACCCTCAAAATTTGATGCCCCAAGGGTTTACTACAATTACCCACCTTAAACCATCAAATTGCACCAAAAACTCACAAATTTGACAACTAGGGCATCATCCCCACACTCACAAATGATCTCCCTTGCTCCAAACCTCAACACCTGCACCTAGTTTCATCCTAATGGACTGATTCCACCAAGCCACAATGACCATTTTCCTTCCTAGTTTGCATTTTTGTAGCTTTTCAACATTGCACTTTTGAAATTTCACATCATTTTGACAAATGTGCAGCATGAACTCCTAAATGACCCCAAAACCAACAAAAATGACTTATTACATTATAAATTGGTCTAATATGACCTTATTGAATGACAAAATGTCGACCCCGGTGGCATCTTTGGTTGGAATTGTGTCAAATAGGTATATGCAAGGTTTCAAGGTGATTGTCTTGATTACAGATATGTGGCACAATATACATTCACAGGTATATGACACACTTGGTATGGCACTATATACATTTGATCATTGAACATGTATTTTAGACATGTTTACCTATGCACAGTGGCATTGACATCTTGGTACCATTATAAGCTTGATTTAGAGACATATATTGCAGCATTACTTCCTTGGCATAATTGTGGGGTAAAATCATTAAGATAATGTACATAAGTTCTATAAAGGTTTGATATTGGACCATGTGGGAGAACATTTTCATATGTATCCTTGTGTGGTCATGGTCAAAAGGCACATTATTATGTTTGATTTCATTTGGGTACTTAAATGGGTTCACTGCATTATTGATGGTCATTGGAAACTCATGATATTAGTATTGTTCAATGTCAAAGATCACGTAATGGATATTATAATGTTTGGCATTATTCATGCAGAATGATAAAGGGTAGAATGTTTGTTGAAATTGTCAAAGACATGATGGATATGGTCATAAGCCGACACCAATTATTAAAGGTTTTTAGTTACATATGTTCATTTATATCATTGAGAATTATGAGATTTATGGTATTTGGGAAAATCATGACCGACATAGTGATTATTGGAGATATAATGATAATATTTGATTTGTGCCCTAATTTACTTTCATTCTTGGAAAAACTCAAACTCATTTTGTCGTGATCAAGATAGGGTTTGCATAAGGTAGATTTTTTTGATTGAGAAGGTGAAATGGTGGCTACAAGACATGGTTTTGATTCGGTTATTGGTTGCATGAGTATGTTTGAAATGTATTTTCTTCAACCTAGCAGAGGTTGACTTAGGGCTTGGAGCATTTTGTTTTTGTGGTGGTACAATGCTACAAAATGTAGTCTTCAACATTCAACTACACTAGGTGATATCTATTATTTGCTAAGATTGAATCAGATTCTACTTTTAGATTAACACTCTATTTAGTAATTAAGAGTAATGCAAGATCTTGGTCGAGTTTTTCTTGGCTTGCATTTTGATACTTTTTAAAAGATGAACATTAATGGTTTTTGTGTAACTCTGATGTGGGTTTCTTGTTTAGACTTTACATATTGTTATGTTCACTTGATATCAACCATGTATAAAGGTGTGGTTCATTGTTTATAATGCTGAATTTTGTTGCCAAAGAAAGACATCACAATGACTCGACAAGGAAATAGTTATCACAATCAGTTTTAAAGGTTATATCTAAAATTTTCAATGAAGACAGATGGAAACACATGTGAATTTATGTATTCTTATATAAAGAGTGGTTGATCATTGTTTTATGTTCAATGCTTTTAATAGAATTATTATATTGGATGTGAAAACAAAATTGTGTATTTGAAGTTTTGCAAACCTGATGCAAAACTATTTTGGTATTACTAATATATTCAATATTTTATAGATTCCTGAATGAATCTTTAAAATGTTAACTGTATTAGAATGAAAGTAATGAATGATTTGAAGGGAAACAGAGAAACCATTTGTATTTTAATTTCTATGATTGTTTGTCATTAAAATGAATTTTCCAGTAAGGCATTCTTGAAAAGCTAGTGAGGCATTGTTTTATTGCCAGTGAGGCATTTGAAATCTATCAGTGAGATAGTATTGCCAGTGAGGCATTGTAAACATAATTTTTTTTAGATTAGGCCAGTGAGGCATCATTTCTGGAGTGGTTTTTCTACCCTTGGAAGGTTTTCCACTCATCAAATTCTTTGTCTTGTGATCTCATTGCTTTGATGTGATAATCTTTCAAGATGATATTTGGTTTGCTTTAATATTTCTTGTTTTGGTTCTTTAATGATTGCATTCAATTCATGAATGTATTTATCATTGAAATATTAAAAGCACAAATTATTCAATTTCTAGGGAAAGTGTTAAAATTTGTTTAAGACACTGATTCACCCCCCCTCAGTGTCTTCTTCACTCCAACACAAACAAGACTCTAACACCTAAACACCAACTTTAGACTCAACTTAACCAAATTTGCACAATAACCTTGGTGCCCCTGCACCACTTATCCTATAAAAGGAAGCTCATCACCTCCATTTTTAACATGCACAAGAGCTATCATACTTACATGCTGCTTAAATCTCATATCAATAATCCAAAAGCATGCCTTTGTCTTTGCAGATCATCATCATCATCATCATCATCATAGCATTAGCATTATCATTATCATTGCATTCTAATTACCATAACATAGCAATCTCCTTATCATTGTAGTTGCAGCTACTTCATTGTAGAATCATATCCTCATCTCCATCTTACCATCATGAATAGCTTCATCAATCATATCCATAGCTTGCATTGTAGAAATAATTCACATTGTGTTGTAGGCCACCACAGGTTTCATGATGTAAAAAAAGGTTAGGTGTTAAGATTTGTTTGGTTTTGTTAATATGATGTAGTAAGGTATTTTAAGACCACTTGTCATGTTTTGTCATGTTTTTGAGTCACTTGGTAATAAGTTGTGAAAAGTTGTCATTTTGCAAAAAAAAGTTGTTATGCAATGTTGCATTTTTTATGTAAAGGGAAGTTGAAATCATGTGACCAAACTAATTGTTCCAACACATCTAAGTGGGTAAATTTACACTAGGCATGGTCCTCTTTCACACCCAAATGCGTTGAATCGCTCTGAGCTACATTCAACCAGCTGAATCCCTTAAGAGTTTGAAGTGCAAAATGGCTGCAAACTTCAGCATGCCGTTACTCAGACATTGTGATGATTAGAAACTTCTCGTTTGAGATTATGGGATCATGTTGGGCCCCTCTAAAATAATATTTCTCAATTTTTGTTATCTCAGAGGCATTTTCTCGTAGTGGCGAGATTTTGCTTGGGAAAAAAGTTGTTAAATGCAAGCAATGCAAAGTTGCAAAGTGGTACAACTTTCATTCTGCAACTCATGTGACCAAATTAACTATTCCAATGCATCTTAGTGGCTAAATTTACACTAGGAATGGTCCTCTTTTGCACCCAAACACGCCAAATTGCTCTGAGCTACGTTCAACTAACTAAATCCCTTAAGAATTTGAAGTGCAAAATGGCTACAAACTTCAACATGCCCTTACTCGGACATCATGACACTTAGAAACTTATCATCTGAGCCAATGGGATTGCGTTGGGCCCCTCTACAATAACCTCTCTCATTTTTCACTATCTCGAAGGCGTTTTCTCGTGGTGGCAAGATTTTGCTTGGGGAAAAAGTTGTCAAATGCTAGTGCAAAGTGACAAAGTGGTGCAACTTTCGTTCTACAACTCATGTGACCAAACTAACTATTCCAATGTGTCTGAGTGAGTATATTTACGCTAGGAATGGTCCTCTTTCACACCCAAACACGCTGAATCACTCTGAGTTACGTTCAACTGGTTGAATCCCTTAAGAGTCTGAAGTTCAAAATGGCTGCAAACTTTAACATGCCCTTACTCGGACACCATGATGTATAGAAACTTCTCATCTAATCCAATGGGATCATATTGGGCCCCTCTACAATAACCTCTCTCGGTTTTTGGTATCTCGGAGGTCTTTTCCCGTGGTGGCGATATTTTGCTTAAGAAAAAAGTTGTCAAATGCAAGTAGTACAAAGTTGCAAAGTGGTGAAACATTCGTTCCGCAACTCATGTGACCAAACTAACTATTCCAATGCATCCAGTTGGATACATTTATGCTAGGCATAGTCTTTTTTCACACCCAAACGCATCGAATCGCTCTGAACTATGTTCAATTGGTTGAATCCCTTGAGTCTGAAGTGCAAAATGACTGCAAACTTTAGCATGCCATTACTCAGACACTTCCATGCTTAGAAACTTCTTGTTTGAGCCTATGGGATCATGTTGGGAGCCTCTAAAATAACCTCTCTCAATTTTTTCTCTCTCAGAGGTATTTTCTTGTGGTGGTGAGATTTTGCTTGGGGAAAAAGTTGTCAAATACAAGTGCAAAATTGCAAAGTGGTACAACTTTCATTTTGCAACTCATCTAACCAAACTAACTATTCCAATGCATCCAAATAGGTATGTTTACACTAGGCATGGTCCTCTTTCACACCCAAACACACTGAATCGCTCTGAGCTACGTTCAACCAGCTAAATCCCTTAAGAGTCTGAAGTGCAAAATGGCTACAAACTTCAGCATGCCCTTACTCAGAGACCACGACACTTAGAAACTTCTTGTTTGAGCCTCTGAGATTGCATTGGGCCCCTCTACAGTAAACCCTCTCAGTTTTCACTATTTTAGAGGCATTTTTCCGTGGTGTCAAGATTTCGCTTGGGGAAAAAGTTGTCAAATGCAAGTAGTGCAAAGTTGCAAAGAGGTGCAACTTTCGTTCTGAAACTCGAGTGACCAAAATAACTATTTCAATGCATCTAAGTGGGTATGTTTACACTAGAAATGGTTCTCTTTTTCACCCAAACGTGTCGAATTGCTCTGAGCTACGTTCAACTAGTTGAATCCCTCAAGAGTCTGAAGTGCAAAATGGCTGCAAACTTCAACATACCATTACTGAGACACCTTGACACTTAGAAACTCCTTGTCTAAGCCTATGGGATCGAATTGTACCCCTCTACAATAACCTCTCTTATTTTTTTCTATATCAGAGGCATTTTTTTGTGGTGGCGAGATTTTACTTGGGTGAAAAGTTATCAAATGCAAGTAGTGCAAAGTTGCAAAGTGGTGCAACTTTCATTTTGCAACTTATGTGACCAAACTAACTGTTCCAACGCATCTGAGTGGGTATGTTTACGTTAGGCATGACACTTTTCTACACCCAAACACGCCAAATCACTTTGAGCTACATTCAACCGGCTGAATCCCTTAAGAGTTTGAAGTGAAAAATGGCTACAAACTTCAACATGTCATTACTTAGACACCGTGATGCTTAGAAACTTCTCGTATGAGCCGATTTGATCATGTTGGGCCCCTCTACAATAACCTCTCTTAGTTTTTTCTATCTCAGAGGTGTTTTCTTGTGGTGATGATATTTCGCTTGGGAAAAAAGTTATCAAATGCAAGTAGTGCAAAGTTGCAAAGTGGTGCAACTTTCATTTTGCAACTCGTGTGACCAAACTAACTATTCCAACACATCCGAGTGGGTATGTTTACACTAGGAATGGTCCTCTTTCATACCCAAACATGCCGAATCACTCCGAGCTACATTCAACCGGCTAAATCCCTTGAGAGTCTGAAGTGCAAAAAGACTGCAAACTTCAACATGACATTACTCGGACACCGTGATGCTTAGAAAATTATCATCTGATCCTATGGGATCATTTTGGGCCCCTCTACAGTAACCTCTCTTTATTTTCACTATCTCAAAGGCATTTTCCTGAGGTAGCGAGATTTCGCTTGGGGAAAAAGTTGTCAAATGTAAGTACTACAAAGTTGCAAAGTGGTGCAACTTTCATTCTGCAACTCGTGTGACCAAACTAACTATTTCAATTCATCCGAGTGGGTACGTTTATGTTAGGCATGGTCCTCTTTTTCTCCCAAATGCACCAAATCGCTCCTAGCTACGTTCAACCGATTGAATCCCTTAAGAGTCTGAAGTGCAAAATGGCTTCAAACTTCAGCATGTCATTACTCAGAAACTGTGACACTTAGAAACTTAGCTTTTGAGCCTATGGGATCACGATGGGCCCCTCTATAATAACCTCTCTCATTTTGCGCTATCTCAGAGGAATTTTCCCGTGGTGGCGAGATTTCGCTTGGGGAAAAAGTTGTCAAATGCAAGTAGGGAAAAGTTGCAAAGTGGTGCAACTTTCATTCTACAACTTGTGTGGCTAAACTAATTGTCCAACGCATCTGAGTGGGTACGTTTACGCTAGAAATGGTCCTCTTTCACAACCAAATCCTACTGAATCGCTTCAAGCTACGTTCAATCGGTTGAATCCCTTAAGAGTCTGAAGTGAAAAATGGTTGCAAACTTCAACATGCCATTACTCTGAGATTGTGATACTTAAAAAATTCTCCTTTGAGCCTATGGGATCACGTTGGGCCCCTCTACAATAAACCTCTCTCGGTTTTTCCTATCTTGGAGGCGTTTTCTCGTGGTGGCGAGTTTTCGCTTAGGGAAAAAGTTGTCAAATGCAAGTAGTTCAAAGTTGCAAAGTCCCTATTCTACCAAAGAAAATGGGGTTTAAGGCCTGATGATGCTATATTGACAGTACAAACTAGTAAATAACAAAAAACAACATTGTAATTGCAGAACAAAGTACTTTTATTCAAAAACTTCTTCAAAAATAAAAACTCTTTGATCTTTTGCATTCCTTCACAAGGCTCTTAAAACGATGTTTACAAAATCTTTCTTTACTGCCACCTCAGTTACTAAGACTTTACAACTTCATGACTCTTCAACTTCCTAATTTTTTACAACTTCTTGCAATTTTGCAATTTTGCAAATTTTGCATCTTTTGCAACAAACAATTTTTTTTGCAATTTGTCCTCCTAGAAACCTAAAAATGACTTAAATACATTTAAAATGACCTTATCGTGACCTTTTTACATGTATTCCATGGTGAAGATTCAAACTTTACATAATTGCCTATTGGAGGCATAAAATGCACAAGGTGCTCCTGCATCACATTTTTTGAACCAGTTCACTACCTTGTCTATGCTTTTGCTTAATATTATGCTTTGATAGATTTTTTCCAAGCATCCATCACTTGTCCAAAGCACTTGTTGTAGGCTCTTAGCCATAATAGCAAGACAGTGAACTATTTGATAAAATGCTTTGGTAGACATGTATGAAAAATGTGGTAGCATAGACAAGGTATTAAACTATTTGAAAAAATGCCTCAAAGAAATGTGGTCTCATGGTGATGGAATGCCATGACAATCTAGGGAATTTTCTTGTCATGGAATTCTATCACCATGAGACCACATTTATTTGAGGCATTTTTTCAAATAGTTCGCTACCTTGTCTATGCTATTGCTTACTATTACACTTTGATGGATTTTTTCCAAGCATCTATATAGCTTGTTTGAAAGCACCTGTTTTAGAATTTTAGCCATAGCAACAATGTAATGTCCCCATTTTGGCCATACACTCTTATTTTGGATTTAGCCTATTTCCGGAAATCCGTAGGCTAAGCTGAAGTAGAAAAACTAGGGTTTCCTCTTTCAGATTCTACTCAGTTGGCATTCAGAGGATGTTGTGCAGACTTACTATTTATAGCAGTTTTCTATTTTTAGCAAGTCTATCTTTTGGCAGTATCTATGTTGCAGCAATTCAATCCTTTGCAGTTCAGTGTTTAGTTTGGCTTTCTGATGGTTTTGAAGTTAACTTACTATTTTTGGCAATTGCTATTTTTAGTAAGTTCATTTTTGGCAGAAGCATCATCATCAACTTGGTTCAGTTTGGCATTTGTTAGTTTGCTATTTTTAGCAATTCATCAGTTGCAGCTTGGGCATTGTATTTGGTTATCTCCCTTGGACCGAAGTTTCGAAGTCAATTTTCATGTCTTGAAGTTGTACCCACGCCTAGGCTTGATGACTTCAAGTTGTTTTAAAAGGGGACATAAAGGGTCAAGGAGCATTTAATTATTTAATAAATGCTTTATTGTTGCAATATGAAATGGATGCCCAAAGGGGAAGTTGAATGATATTTTATTATTTCAAAAAGTAAAGGCAAGCGGCATCCCCTTTTGAAGGTTGAAGGATTCAAATTCTTGGAATTTGAAGAGTTCTTGTTGCTTCATTTGCCAACAAAAGCTTATATATTGCTGCTATTTGAAGTTATCGATTAATTTATGCTAATGTTATCTTTGTTGAAATGACAACTTGGTTTTACTCGAGGGATGCTTACCTCCTAGCTTCAATCCAATTTGTGTTTGAAATACAACACCTAGTTGGTTTTCATTGCTGCTTCTCATCCGTACTCAGCAGATTGAGCTCAAATGAATTTTAATGATATTTCCAGTTTTGAAGTTGCTGATGTACACAGCTGAAAGTGGTTTTGCATACAGCTTTTGTGTGAATTTAATTTGCTTGTGGGTACTTTTCCAATCCATTCCTACACCCAAGGCGACCATCTTTGGAGAGTTTCAGATTTTAATTTTGAGTTGTTGATTTTTACTTGTCAAAATCGCCCCTCATGAAGGCCGTACCATTCTTGCTGCATTGGGATTCGTGTAAGAATTAAATTACGAGTTTTTGTTGCTGTTTCTTCATCTAATGTTGGGAGCCTATCTTCCAGCAGCTCATTGGTTTTCGTTTCACACAAAACGGAGGTATTTTGAGTGAGTTGTGAATATTTCTTTGAATTTCACAGTTGCTGATCAGAATTTCCAGAATTGTTATTTTACATCAGACTTGTTTAAGTTTGAATCTTCAGTCCTTTCTTCATCATTTATTGTTGATGTCTAACATGGAATCATCCAGTATCATGGTACATTGAATCTATTGTAATTTTCATGTAATTTGCAGCTCTTTTTCCATATTGTAAGACTATAAACAGTAGTACTGTTCCAGTCCTTTATTGCTGCAATTCTTTCTTTAATTTCACATTAGTACCCCTGGATGGTTTACCGCCAGTGTGGATAATTGGATTTGTATTACTCTTGTACCCACTCTCAAGTGGTGAATCCCCACAACTTTGTGGATGCCCGCCGCAGCGGACGAATTGTTTTAATTGTAATCTTTTCCCCCCACTGTTTGGTGGTAGTGTGGAAATGCTCTTCATGGCTGGTTATCCACCTATTCATTTCTAGTTTCAATTCAACACTCCGTCATATGTTAGCACCTCACCCTCAGTGGGATCTTGAGTGCACATTCTTGACGTTGAGTAGTTTCTTTCAAGTATTTTTCATTTAGCTCCTCCACCATATAACAACACCTATTCCTCATTGGGATTGAGTGTGCATTCTTGGTGTGAGTTCTTTTCAAGTTTGGTTTTCTATTTGGAGCTAACGCTAATCAAGTTGGTTAAGTGTTGGTTATGTTGTGTTACTTCATCGAAAAAATTGGTTAGCATATTTCAAACAAGGTAGTGAATTGATTGATAAAATTATTTGGTAGAAATGTATGAAAAATGTGGTAGCATAGACAAGGCAATGAACTGTTTGAAAAAAAAGCCTCAAAGAAATGTGGTCTCTTGGTGATGGAATGCCATGACAAGCACATTGAGACCACATTTCTTTGAGGCAGTTTTTTGAACTGTTCACTGCCTTATCCATGCTATTTCTTCTTATTATTCTTTGATATATTTTTTCCAAGCATCCATAGCTTGTTTGGAAGCACCTATTTTAGGCTTTTAACCATAGCAGCAAGGCAGTGAACTATTTGATAAAATGCTTTGGTAAACATGTACAGAAAATGTGGTAGCATAGACAAGGCAATGAATTGTTTGAAAAAATGACTCAAAGAAACATGGTCTCATGGTGATGGAATGGCATGACAATCCATAGCAATTTTCATGTCATGGCATTCCATCACCATGAGACCACATTTCTTTCAGGCATTTTTTTCAAGCAGTTCATTGCCTTGTCTATAGTATTGCTTGCTATTATGCTTTTGATAGATTTTTTCCAAGCATCCATAGCTTGTTCGAATGCATTGGTTTTAGGATTTTAGCCATAGCAACAAGGTAGTGAACTGCTTGACAAAATGCTTTGGTAGACATGTATGAAAAATGTGGTAACATAGACAAGGTAGTGAACTATTTGAAAAAATACGTCAAAGAAATCTAGTCTCATAGAATGGCATGATAAGAAAATGCAATTGATAGCTGCTCCTACTTATTAGTTATGCAATGTGACGTAATTGCATAATTACTTAGGTTGAATTTGTAAAAACTATATTGTAATTGAAATTTTGTCATCTATCAACATCTAGTTATTAGTTATGTAGTGTGAAGTAATGCTTTGACTTTGAAAGATGTGCAATAAAATGTAATCAACGATATGAATATAAAATACAAAAAAATATTTTTTACAATTCATTAGTTAAAATCTTTATTTTATTTGCTCTCTATATCTCTATATGCTATGGAAATACCTTTCAATTTCAAAGTAAATAGTTTTTATCTCTTGTTCTACAATTTTTTACCTTTTTTTTAAATATGATTTTTTCCTAACTTTTTCAAAAACTCTTATACTTTTGGTTTGTCGATTTTTTCCCCAAAATACTTTTGCTTCTATGCATTAGAAGCATGAAGCATACACGTGAATACACACAATATATGTGAAGTATACATGTAAATAAGTGAAGCATACATGTGAATAAGTGAGGCACAAGTAATTGAAGCATTCCAAATGATACAAACCACCAGGAATGGAGCTTATTTACACAATACGCTTTAGATGGAGCTTATTGAGCAATCGACAATAATCAATTAAGCATTAGATGTAAACAAAATCCATGCCTAAAACATTCAAGCATATGATTTACACAATACGCATGATAACATCATTCAAGAATGGCAGTAGAAAAATAAGAATTTTTTTAATCAAAAAGTCGTAAGGCTATACAATGATATATATTGATAAAAGTATATACAATATATCCAAAAAAGCCATAAAAGCTTAGTACAAAGGAGCCATATGGACATAAAATGTCACATATATATCAATAGTACAAAACATATGTTCCAAAATGCCACATAGGCATACAACAAACAACCCTAATATAGTCATTTCCATCTAGGGGAAGGAAATAGATCCCGTACTGCCTTTGAAATTCGACTGGATGGAGTGATTGTTGGTTCTTTGGTCTTTTGAACATGCTTGCTAGTCCTCCTCTCTTCACTCTGGACCTTCAACTAATATAATAAAATGTAAAGATGTTAATACATAGAAATTGAATTGCAGAATGACATATAACAAAATATAACCACTTACCACATACATATAGTCATCATTCACATTTACATCATTACCACATCCACGATCTAGAGTGACAACCACCTGTAGCAACCATCAAGATAGAAATTAAACTACACAAAAGTATCATGAAAATTTTCTATAATAGACCATAAAAGAGAAAATATAATGTCAAATCAACTAATTTGTTGCATACCTCTCTCAATGGATCAGAACTGGCTATTGCTACAACAACTCCTTGGTCCATCATGCCACCAACATCACCAAGGTTGTTTGATGTCAACATCTACAAATGGTAAATGAAAGAGTAAATGGTAGGGTGAACTATTAAATGTTAATGGGGTGGGATTAAGAAGGAATAAAGGAACAAAAGGTGAATTAGGAGAAGATAATGTGACATGATCAAGGAATACAAATGCAACGTTTGTGTTTCTCATCAATTTTTTAGATTTGTAAACGCAAAATTACGAAAACTAGCTAACATTTTTTTACAACACCATTAATGAATAAAGGCTACTTGAGTATAATTTTTTTGAGGAAATGAATTGCAAGGCGTCGAGGTCGAAGGTCCACCAGGAAACTATTTGAAATCCAAACCATGTTATGAGACAAACATTCAAATATAACATTAAATTGTTCAAATGCAATAATAATATCTTTAATACTAGTTACATACATGTGGACTCAATGTTGAGAACGAATAATGGTGTGTAGGAATGGGGCATGTCTCATGAACACTCCAACCCTAAAATTTCATCATATTGAAATTCTACTAATTTACTTATTCTTAAATTTCAAAATATAATTTAATAAACAACATTAAATGAACCTGTTGAATTTTACCTGAGTGTCAATGTCGAATGTATCATTCAACAAATCATTTGTGAAAGCCATCACCTCTGCAACTGATGTAGGTTGTGTAGCTGCATCCTGAGCACTTTGATAATCGTACATGCAAACTGCACCACAAGCACCACAATGGTGGGGTGGAGCTCGAGACCTACACATCTCCTCCACACCGGGCTCTACTAGAGGCCTCACACACTGTAAAATGATATGGGTGAGTGAGCCAATCAACTCCAGTGTGTCCACCTCTACACTATCATTAACAATGGAAGGAACAACGACATGCTCCACCATGGGTCTAGCCAAGGGTCTCAGATCCAACTGTGGATTATGTCGTGTAGCAAGTCTATCATGTGTGGAGCCCCCACCTCTACCCTGAAAGTCTAAATTGTCAAAATAATTTGGCATCTTATTGAGGGCAAACTCACAATAGAGTTTCCTCAAAAAGTATTGTGGTACCTCATGGTTATTGCATGGAGGTTGGTCAAATACCATCCACCACCACTCCCAAAATTTTTTTTAATTAACTCATGGTGGCACCAATGGATGGGGAACCTCCTGCATGCATGAGACAAAGGTGCGTTGGTTTTTGGGTCTGATGAAAAGGCACACAAGTCAGCTTTGCTAATTTTTTATTTTTTAACATCTACATAGGGAAAACCACTAGCATAATATTGTCTCATCTCATGCCTCTTTTTTGACCAAAAAATTATTTTCTCACTCATTTCTCCTACATGAGATACAATTGACTTCAATGATTCAACAATCCCTCTCCTATAAGGGTGGGCTTCAGCTCGATTAATCTTACAATTAATTATTCAATGTCTCTTTTATTGTTTTCAATTTGATTTAGAATATTTTCTTGTGTTCCTTGAGGATGCCTATGAATTGATGGAGAGGTTTCAGGTTGTTCTTGTATAAGAGGCTCTTCCTGAGGGGGTGACTGTGAATTCTTAATGTTTTGAGGTGGAGATTCATTCCCTAAGAATTAGAACAAAATTTTATTATAAAAACCTATTTCAATCTGCATTCTAAATCAAATTTGAAATAAATAGAATAAAAATACATACCTCTTCGCAATCTTCGACGTCTCTAATGTGTTGGTGGCATCCTCATGAAAAATAGCAAGCTAAAGATGCAAATAATGGATGATATTTCACGAGCACGAGTTGCAGACCTCAAATCCTCCAAGCCAAGCCACAGGTTGAAGTGAAGTGAGGGTTTGAAAGGAATTTTTTGGTTTTATTTGACTTTTACATTTGGCGTGCGCCAAATGGCCAATTTTGACCTTTTTTGCGAATTTTTCCAATTTGGCACCAAAATTGTGTCACAGATTGGTGCACTTACCTGAATAATGTAAATAAAAAAAATATTAAAAAAATATAAAAATTAAAAATTATAGAAATAATTCTTTTAATTTTTTAAATATAGAAAATTTCACAACTCAAATTACATTATCCTAAAATTCTTGACTATTTGTTCCCTATAATTGACATAAATTAAAAAGTATTTATTTTAAGCATCTTACTTAGGTCAAAAAGTGGAACACACTCTTATGTGATCACCTAGGACCAAGTACCATTATTCAAAAATCTCTTAGATGATAAGGTCATCTCGAAATCCTCAAAAAATGTGGCTAGAAAGAATATATGAGCTTGAAAAGAATGTGTATTTCTAAACCTCTTTGGCATAAACATAATAAAAAAGGATCTCAATTTTCTTCCTCCTTTTGAGAGGAAGCACAATAATTAGGACCCAAAATATTACTTTTCTTTAGATTACCTAGTGTGAGCTACTAATTCTTATGAAATAGCCACATACATTTTTTTTTTTTGTGATAGAACCTCTATTCCATTGCTATTTACATCAAACCATAATGGAGAAATAACCTAGAATTAGGCTACAATTTTTTCTAACATAATATAAACTAGATCCTTTAACATTCCCCCAAATCAACTTATCCTTGGCATCAATATCCATAGGGATTTTTCCCTCCATAAATATTGCAAAGGTGTGTCATATATTTTAATTCTAGAGTGCAAGGGACAAAATTAAAATTTATAACTTGGTTGAGAAATAAGAGGCTATTAGCAAACAATTATTTTCTCAACATATCATAAATAATATGTCTAAATTCCCCATAATTTTATTCACCAAGAAGTAAATATTAGCACTAGTGCCTATCTCCCAACAAAGGATGAAGAATAGTATCCTTACAATTTTCATTATTTTCCAAATCTTGGTTTTCTTGCCTTTACAATTGACCTAAAGCACCCCTTCTCTTAGACAATAATTATATTTTGGATGATAAAAATTGATCCACTAACTATTTTAATTCTCTAAAAGTGTTTGGCTACCAAGGCCTTTGGTGATCCTACATAATTCTTGAATTGATCCTTCCTTCTTGCTCATGGTTATGTACTCCCATTTCACCAAATGGAATTTATTTTGATCTCATTTTTTCCTCCCTCCTACATGACTGTTCTAATTAAGCTACTCCATCTTAGGAAAATAACCTTTGGGGGGAAAATTACACACATTTGATAGATAGGAAGTGAGGTAGGACTATTTATTTAAAAGACTAAACTTAGATGGGTCAACTAGTGACTAGACACTCATTTTTTAATTTTTTCCTTTATTTTATAGAGGATATTCTCTAGATGTAGGGATTTTAGAGTTTTCAAAGAGATAGGAACTCTAAGATAAAAATATAAAAATAAAGAGAGGATTCATTAAAAACCTTGAAGCCAAGTATTTTTAATATATTTGTTGTATCCTTGGGATGTGGGTACAAAAAATAAATTATAGTATATATGGAACCATTGATCTAAAATTATATTGTAATCTTGTTGAATTTTGAATAATATATTTGGTGACTTTTAGAGTGTGGGGCTTTTCTCTTGAAAGGTTTTTTCCCACATAAGTCATTGTTTTGTGGATTGAATGTTATTTATGTTTATTTTTGTTTAAGTTTTTGTAACTGTTTAGATCTGAAATTTTTGTCAGAACCCTCCTCCCAGGATTAGAGTAGGAATTTTTTATGCTACCTTAGCTTCCTTACAAGTGATATCAGATCTTGATCACCTTTGGTTTAAGTTGTGGGCTGTTGATTTTTTTGAAATAATCTAGATTTGAGTGGGAGCTTGTGTAGAAGATACTTTGTGATCTTTTTGCAAGAATTTTAGATGGAAAGCACATCAAGGAGAATAGAGGTAGAGAAGTAATCTAAAAATAATTTTGAGATGTGAAAGTTGAAGATGGAAGATTTGTTAATAGATGGAGATATGTGGGATGCTATTGATGATAATGTTATGAGGCCTACAAATCCTAATTTGGCTACTCAATATGATGTTATGGGATGTAAATACAAGGGTCTAATTAGATTGTTCCTATTAGAATCTATTCTAATCAATGTCCATGAAAAACCTTTTCCAAGAAACTATAGAAGAAACTTGGTGAAATGTATCAAGCCAAATCTTTAATAAATAATATTTTCTTGAGGAAGAAATTATATTCCTTGAGAATGGAAGAAGTTGGACGAATTACAAACCATTTGGAAGAATTTAATATGTTGGTGGCTCAATTGGCATCAGTTGGTGTCAAAATGGATGAGAAGGAGAAACTCAAAATCTTTATTTGTTTTTTTCTTGATTCATGGGATTCTCTTATTATGTCTATTGGGAGTAAATATGTTCTTGAAGACTAAATACGTGGTGGGTTATTTTCTCTCTAAAGAAATTAGGAGGAAGGTATCTATCAGTGTCAAGGAAGATCTAAATGTTCATGAAATACCAAAGGAGAAAGGAAAAAAAGAATGAGAATCATGATAAATTCAAATCCAAGGGGAGATCCATATCTCCTAGAAAGTCCAAAGTTACTTAATGGAAATGCAATAATCTTGGACACTTCCATAAGGAGTGAAAAGAATAAAAAAAAAGAAGAAATTTTATTCTAATTCTGAATACAAGAAGCAATATGGTGATACATTCATTGCAACTTTTACCACTTGTGTAGGTAATGATGTGTGGTTAATTGACTCAGGTACATCTTTTCATATAACCTCTAATAGAGATTGGTTTTTTGAATATGAAGGATTTGATGGAGGTAAGGTGTACTTGGGTGATTATTTGTGTTTAACTATTGTTCTTCATGGTAAAGTTAGAATCAAGTTTCCTAATGGTAGAATAAAAAGGATTAATGGTATGTTGTGTATCCTTGGATTAGCATGGAATTTTTTTATCTATGAGAAAACTAATAGATGTAGGTGTCCAAGTGATCTTTTTTGATGTAGGATGTAAGATGGTTAGAGGTGCTATGATGATTGATAGAGGTGTCAAAAATGGCACATTGTATAAAATTGATGCAAGTACTATTGAGTACAATAGTGCTTTTGTGGAAAGAAAGACTATGGTACTTTGTTTAAAGATGTGAGGGTTTCATCTTCAACAGATGATCAAGGATTTTTAGTACCCAATGATTCTCTTTCTTCTAAATCAAAGTTACCTATAGAGAATACTATGTTATGGCACCAAAGACTTGGCCACATTAGAGAAAAGGGTCTAAGTACTTTAAAAAATAAAAACATTGTTGATGGGTTGTTTGATTGTAATCTTAATTTTAATTTTTTTGAGAATTTTATTTATGGAAAAAAAATTAGTTTTTACTTGATTTCTCATAAATCTTGTGGTTTATTAGATCTTATTTATTCTTATGTGTTTGGTGCTATAGATTTTCTCTAAATTGGAAAATCCACATATTATGTTTTATTTATTGATAATTATAGTAGAAGGAAATGGGTATATTTTCTAAAGAATAAATCTTAAGTCTTTAGTCGATTTAAAGAATTTAAAGTAATGGTTGAGTTGTAGACTAGAAATAAAATAAAATGTTTGAGGACTAATAATGGAAGTGAATTTTTCTCTAATGATTTTGATAGATTTTGTAAATATTGTGGCATTCTAAGATAAAAGACAACACGGTATTCTCTACAACAGAATGGATTTGTAGAAATAATGAATAGGACACTAATGGAGAAGGCTAGGAGTATGTTGAGTGGTGCTAGTCTATAACCAAGGCTTTGGGTTGAAGCTTTTTCTACTGCTTGTTACCTAATTAATAGGTCTCCTATATTGAATCTTGTTGATAAGATCCCTATAGAGGCATGATCAAGTCACAATCCTTCACTAAGATATCTTAGAGTTTTTGGTTGCAAGGAATATGCACATGTGACAAAGGAGAAGTAACTAAAGTTGGAGAACAAGGATGTGAAATTTATCTTCATTATATATAGCTATGGTGTGAAATGATACAAGATTTGGGATCCTTTAGCATAGAAGGTAATATATAGTAGAAGTATTATTTTTAAAGAAACTAGTTCTTCTCATGTTACATTGCAGCCAAAACAAAACAAACAAGAAGATGTGATTCAACTTCCTTCTACTCCTAAGAAATTTGAATTGAGTCCCTTCGACAGACAAGAAGTTGAGGAGAGATTATCTAGATTTGAATCTTCAGAATAGGATGAAGAACCTCCAACTCAACTTGTTTGAAGGTCTACAAGGTATACCCAACCTCCTAAAATGTATTCTCCTAATGATGGGAGATGTATTTTTCTTGTAATACTAACATTGATGAACCCAGATCTATAGAAGAGGCATTAGGTATGAATGATGTAGAATCTTGGACGATTGTTATGGATGAAGAAATGGAAACTTTCAAAAATAATGATGCATTGGATCATGTGCCATTGCCTAAAGGATAAAAACTCGGTTGCTAATGGGTGTTTACGAAAAAAGATGGATCTAGCTAGATGGAGGTATGAGAAGTACAAAGAAAATTTGGTTACAAAGGATTACTCTTAGGTTGAGGGTGTTGATTAGGGTGAGATATTTTCTCTTGTTGTAAAAATGAAATCCAATAGATTCTTGATTTATATTACTAATGCTTATGATCTAGATGTTGAGAAAATAGATGTGAAGATGACTTTCCTTCATGGTGATTTGGAGGATATTTAAATGACATAGCCAAAGAATTATGTGGTGAAAGTTAAAAGTAATTTGGTTTATAAATTAAAGAAATATGTGTATGGACTCAAGTAGATTCATAAGATGTGGTACCAAAAATTTGATACATATGTGTTGAGTTTGAGATTTGAGTGTTCTAAATCAAATAACTTGTTTATTATAAACTGGATGGTGATCGTTTCATGTTTATTGCATTATATTTTGATGATATTTTATTTATTGGTAAATGGAAAGGAATTTTTTTGGAATTAAAGTCTCAGCTTGTAGTCAATTTTGAAATGAAAGATCTTGGTGTAGCTAAACACATTCTTCATTTAGTTTTGTGTCATGTATAGATTCTCTTTAAGTCCTGAAAGTACTTATTGTTGATGAAGCATGTGGTCATCCACAACTTGAACTCTTGGTGACACCTTCAATGATGATGTGATGGAAGGAGGATGATATCCATACAATGCTATAATGGAGACATTTTTTATGAACTATGGAAGAAAGTGTTATACAACCATTCTATTAGTGGTAGCCAATCTATCCATTGAGACTTTTTATCTAAAGTGAAACAAGGTATATATATCCTTCCAAACACTTATTAAAAACCTTTATTTTCCCATCAGATTGAGGATGGTGATAGGCCGTTGTGAGGTTATAAAACTTTAGTTAAAAATATGTCAATTATATCGATCGGGTAGTGTTCAAAGGTTGTATGCAATAGGGGATATCTTGGCCATCTCTCCTAGATTTTCTGAATTTTTAAAATGGTTGTAAATATGAATTAAACTAGAAAGCATGAAGTTGTTTAAGCTAGGAAGCATGAAATTTTTAAACTAGAAAGCATTCACATTCCTATTCTAGAAATCTTGTAAATTACCTAGGAATTAATACTTGCAGTTAAGTTATGAAATTTAAATGAAGGAAACTAATTGATAACAAGTAACTGCTAACAAAAAATATACTTAAAAACTTGTAACTAACAACAACAGTGAGTTCTCCAAAATTTCCAAATGAACACAAATTAAAGATTGAAAACTTAAAACTATGACCTGCAAGAACACATGACAGAGCTTGACACAAAATAACATTCATCCAAATTCAACATGTACAAAATGAAAGTAACAGTATTAACAAAAGGAATAATTATCTACTCTATGAGATCTCTCGAGTGGCCAGCTCTCGGGCATTCCTACAATTAACTTAGATCACACATGGTACTTTCACATCTTCAAAATAAATCCATTCATGATACTTCCATTACACAAAACTATTGACTCAGAATAAGACTGACAATATTTGTTTATTCATATCATGAAAGTGTAACACATAGAACATAGTTGAATAATATTCAAAGCATATCATAACATCATAAAAATGCTTTTGGTAGATACACATATATACTACATACAAAATCCTAAATTTTAGATGGCGGTAGATCACCACTGAAAAATTATTTAACAAAATTACAACTAACTAACTTAATAGATTTTCATGACATAAAAACATAATAAAGGCTTTGAGTGGAGTCGTATAGTCTCAATAGAAGGTTTAACAAAAATCTTTAAAGGAAATCATTGCACTATGCATGCCTAAATTTCTAGCACCCAAACTTATGGTGCCTTAACTTCAACTGCTTGAATTTTGCTTAAATTCCACTTCATTCTTTGATCATGCATAAGTCCTATACAATGACTTGAAATCTATACCATCATATCAACATTAGATAGCTAATTTCAATCAATTTGAGAAATAAATATTTATACATCATTCTATAAAAAGTAGACAAATATTGATCCTAAAAATAAACAATTGGTAGGGCTAAAGTGGTTGGTAAGAACAAAGAAGGGTATTTAGCTTATCATAATCATGAGGTTCTTTATACCTCATCACCCTCCCTTTCCTAAGCCTGAGTAGGTCCTATTCTCTGATGGGTCCTCTACCTCTCTGCATCCCTTTTCATGTTTAGTTCATCATATTTGGAATTGAGATCATATGGATCATCAGGACTTGTAAGAAAACCCTTGTTATACTTAACCCTCATTTTCCAAGTATATAAGTCCCTAGGACTTTTCTCTGTAGTGACAAAAATTGTAGGAGGTGGTTGAAGGAGCAATGGAGGTCTATACCTCATCCCTATCCACTTAGTTTTAAGCTCCTATAATATCTCTACTAATGCTTCAACCCTTTTGTAGGACCACCTTAGATTGGTAGGTGAGATCACCTCCCTCTTTTTTAGATACATAGGTAGAGGAGTGTACTACTCCTCTCATGCACTCCATGCCTTCTCTATTAATTGTGGCCCATGAACTTTGAAAATTTCAAAAAAAAATAGAGATTTTCATTGTATTTTCTCCTTACAGCTTCATAGCTCTTAATCCCTTGGAATTGGGCTTTAAAGGAAAAGGGTTTCCGGTTGGGGTATCTCATTTGAAGTCCCACTGTTCTTTTTTCCTGCAAATATTCTTTAGTTCTTTCCTGCCAATGAATTTGATTCTGCATAGTAGACATGAAGGATCTAAGTTGTACTTCCCCAACAAAAAGGTTGATAAAGAAATCAATGTGTTTTCTAAAAATAGATTCACACAACAAGTTTTGTTGGATAAGGGTTGCCTCTTTGAATGATTTTAAAAATTGCTCATCATCTAGATCATGGGGTAGATTGTGAGAAATTCTCAATAACTTCCATCCTAACAATTGTTCATTTAAAAACATAGAATATAACCAGGATGGTTTCCTATAGGCTAACAACAACTCCCCAATCTGGCATGTATCAGTCTTAGCCTCATAAAGCTTATCATAAGATTCTTTTAATAATACTATTTACTTCTTAAGTTTGGCATTTTCTTCCCCTACTTGTCTCAAGAAATAGCATCTCTCCATCCATTTAACCAACAATGGAGGAATGTGAACTTGAAGCCACTCCATTTTGGTTGGTTTGGTATATACTTCTTTTGATTCCATTTTTGGCTTCATCTTGATTTCTTGTAAATCTTGTTCTAGTTCGATAGTTTTGTTCAAATTTGCATTGAGTTCATCTTTTTGTTTTTCTTGTTTTTCTGCAAATGCTTAGAGACATTGCACTAGATTATCAGTTAAACCTTTAATCTATTTGTCTTTTTCAAAAAAAAATTCCAAATATTTTTTACCTTCCTCATTACTTTGTTGCACTTGAAATTGCAACTCTCCAATAATTTTATCTTTCTGCTCCAATTGAGCCTTCAAAGCCATGATTTCTTGATCTCTTTTCTTCAAAATTTTAGTTTGTATATCTATTTCTTGTTATTGTTGATTTATTTGTTCTTCGTTTTTCTACAAGCTAAATATTAGTTGAACAATTTATGTTTTCAACTCACCTAATTCTATTTTTTATGTTATTAAAACTTTCAATTTGTACATTAGAGCAAAGAGGAGAAATGGAAACTTTTGCATTATCGTCAATCACATTTTCTTTATTATGTACCTCTAGTGGGTCTAGTTTTGCATCATTGGCAATTGGGGAAGACAATTTTTCACTTAGGTGGATCATATCACCTCCCTATGTTTCCAATGGTTGGTGGAAAGGAGAAAATGATTCCACTGGATCATCCTCGATAAGTACATAATTTAGCAATTGTTCTCTTCTTCTTTTCTTGTCTCAATTGATATATTTTCATTTCTAGATTCACCTAATTGGGTTGTTTCTACACATGGATGAGCCACATTTTCACATGATTGTGTTACCATTTGATGGGGCTGCCTATCTTGTCATTTCTTTTTAGGGATATGTAATTGATCACAATCCACAACACAACTAATCTCAGAAGAAAACCATTTTCTTCTTCTCAAAGGGGAAGGCCTATGTACTTCTATTTTAGGTCCCCTTCCCTTTTTATAGGGATGAGCATTCTCATCTTCCAAATTTTCTATGTCCATATTTCCTTATTTTCTCAGAGCTTCTGATATATTTTGTGGACTCAGTCTTTCCTCATAGTCTAAAGGGTTTATTGGATTTTTTGACAACTTACTGTTAGGAGGTCTTTTAGAATTTTGAGGTTCAGGAGAAGGTTATTTTAAATTTTGAGCCACTAGACTGGATGGCTCACCTTCCTACAAATGTCTTGTGGGCACAAGGTTCTCAAATTTTTAAAGAAATTTTTGCCATTTTTTTTTTTTCTGTTTTTCCTTTCTTCAAGAAATGATATTTACAAATTAAATGAATGAGGTCATGATGTTTCAATGGACCTGACCTGATTTTAAACCTTTCAATCATATTGATAATAGAATCACTAAGAAAGGCGGGAAGGTTAACTCTAAATTTAGGTTTTTCAGTGCCATGGCACAAATGAGTCAGTAACCGAAAGGGGGGACCAACTATTATGGCACATTAACCTTCATAGGTGAAATAATTGATTATCTAGGGAATCATCATTCTCCACGGCTCTAGAATAGACATTCTTTGAAACCCTTTATTTTTCCCTTGGGTATTTACAAATAATAGAGGCTGAGGTTCCCCCCCCCTACTGAAAAGCTCTACCATTTTTTGATAGGAAATATTTGTAGTTTCTAGTAAATTTACACCCTCATTTCTAATGCTAGATAAATGAGAAATGATTCAAGGGCTTACTTTGAATTTCTTCCCATGCACTATTGACTATCCATCTGAGAAGTTTTTTGTAATTTCTTTAACCAACTGCTCGTTGTGCCCTTGAAACTTCTTCATAAACTCAAGCCACCCTATCTTTTGAAATAGTTCTGAAATATTACCCAATACCAACAACTTATTCAGGGAGGTTGGTTTTGATTTCCATTTAGCTCCACCCATGTTGTCTATTATTCTCAATTCTGCTCAATATCTGCTAAATGTCATGGTGCTCAAAAGTTGAAAAACTGTTTAAACAAGACTTTGATGCAGATTAAAGAAAATGTAATCTTTTCAACCACTCATACTTTGACACTACCAATGGGATATGAATTAATTATTGCATTTAGATTCTTTGTACTAGAATCATTACTTTGCAAGGAAAAGAGGGCATGAACTGCCACGTCTGAAGTGAGGGTACAATCTGCACAATTTACTAAGTTTAGAAAGGGTGGTGGAATGTGACAATTTATTCATTTTTATTCACAATAATTTACTTACTTTAAATAAAAGTTGTATATACCTTATGTCTCGTTATTGATTTGAAATTCACTTACCTTTGCTGACATAACAATATCATCAGATGGAATGATGAGGGGTTTGGAATGAATTTATTATGGATGAAGATGGGATGGCTAATAAGTGTTGTAATTACTATGACAAAAAGTAGTCACAATAATTTTGATTTATTATGATAAAAGATGGCAGTGTAGGGCGTGAATTTCAGAGGTGAAGGAAAAATTTAATGATGAGAATGGGTATGTTATTGGAAATTTCAGAGCATTTGGAAAGGAAGGATAATTACAAAAAAATTAGAGCATTGTTGAAAGATGCGGTCGGGACAAAAGAAGAAAAATTCTAGAGCATCACTGAAAGATGCAACCAAAGTGAGGAAGCAAAATTTTAGAGCATCACTGAAAGATGCAGCCAGACAGAAAGAGAAAAAATTTGGAGCATCGCTGAAAGATGCAACTATAATGCAACAACAAAGTTCTAGAGCATTATTGGAAGATGCCATTGGAATATAGGAACAAAATTCTAGAGCATCACTGAAAGATTCAGCTGGAAGGTAGGAACAAAATTGGAATGCAATAACAAAACTCCAAAGTATCGTTGCAAGATGATGTCAGAGAGCAGGAGAAAAAGTTTAGAACATCACTAAAATATGTCATTGGATGGAAAGAAAAAAATCTAGAGCATCACTGAAAGATGCAGTCGAAATACAACAACAAAATTCTAGAGCATCACTGAAAGATGTCACCAGGATGAAGGAAGGAACAAAATGAAACACCTTGGACTTAAAAATTTCCAGAGCACCATTGAAAGATGCACTAGACTACAAGAACAAACCAAGAAATGGAACCAACTACATGAACAAGTTCTAGAGTATTGTTGTAAGATGCGCTAGAATTTGTATTCAATTAAAAATAAAGTCCTGCAAGGGAAAAACGAAATTTAGCCAAGTATAAAAGGTAAAAAATACAAATGAAATTCCTTGAAGTAATTATAAATGTATACACATGCTCAGATATTATTATTATTATTATTATTATTATTATTTAAGACTAGCTGATTATTAATCTGAACATTCCATTGGCTCTGTCGTAGCAGAGTCAATGCATTGTATATCTCCTTGCATTTCTACCATCCTTGTAAATTCCCCCTTTGTTAACAGGTTTGTGGTAGATTTGTAAATGATTTCCATTGACTAAGAGAGTTTTAGTGTCACCATCAATGGGTTTGAGTTGCACTACTCCATTTGGAAATACTTCAGAAATTTCATATGGACCCAACCAATGAGTTCTTAGCTTCCCTTGGTGATCTTTATATCGGGAATCAAATAGCAATGCCCAATCCTCATATTGGAACTCTCTTTTATGTATTTATCATGCCAGGCCTTTTGTTGTTTTTGAACTAGCTTAGTTTGGTGGACAACATCTAAACGAAGTTCATCCAATTCACTAAGCTATAGGACTCTTTCAACCTGGGCTCATTTGAGGTCTAAGCCCAACTCCATTATTATTCTTAGGGTTTGAAGTTTAAATTTTATGGGAAGAAGAGGTTTCTTCCCAAAAACTAACTCATACGGACTAAAACTAATGGTTAACTTCCAAGTTGTATTATAAGCCCAAATGGCTTCGGGTAATTTTCTGGTCTAGTCTTTCCTTCCTGATGAAACTATTTTTGTTAAGATATTCTCAAGTTCCCTATTAGTGACTTCTACTTGACCATTTGCTTTTGGGTGATAAGGTGACAACTTTTATGGCTTACTTGGAAATGATTAGTGAAGGCTAATATAAATTTGGACATAAATTGGGGTCCTTGATCTTTGACAATTTTTCTAGGGGCTCCAAATTTGAGGAAAATCTTGTTATACAAGAAGTCAGCAACTTGTTCTTTCCTATCAACTCTTAGGGCTTGGACTTCCACCCATTTAGTTAGATAGTCGGTATAGACCAAAATTTACTCTTTACCTTACGAAGGGGGGGTCTATAGGATTGATAAAATCCAATCCCCACTTTTCAAATGGTTCATGAACTACCTGGGGTTGCAGAGGTATTTCATTGGATGTAGTGGGTCTCCCTACACTTTGGCATTCATCATAGCAAAAAACATATTTTTTTACATATTTATGCATGGAGGGCCAGTAATATCCTGCACCCAAGATCTTATGGGATGTTATCTTGGTAGAGTAATGGCCTCTAGAGGGGTCATCATGGTAGGCTCTAAAGATGTTGTATGTTTCATCCGATCTGACACAATGTCGTAAAACCAGATTAAGGCCACATTGAAATAGCATTCCATTAATCCATTTGAATGGAGCACTTTGTGGAATGAGGCATTTCTATTGTTTTGATGTAAAGTCTGGTGGAACTCTAAAGTGGCCAGCTAGTTGGTGATGTCAACAAACCAAGGGGTTTTAATGGAGATGGAAAACAATTTTTCATCTAGGAATTCATCCTGCACAAGAGCACAATCTCCATTGTCTTGTTTGGTCCGGAATAAGAAATCTGCAACTACGTTGAACTTTCTCGAGTTTATCAATAATGGTCACATTGAATTCTTGTAAAAGAAATGACCACCTGATTATTCTTTTGTTTACTACTAGTTTTTTCATTAAGTACTTGATAGTTGAATGGTCTATGAACACAACCACTTTGTACCCTATGATGTAATGTTGAAATTTATTGATTGCATGAACCACAACTAAGAATTCTTTCTCCATAGTGGTGTAGTTTCATTCTGTGGGAGTCAAATTCTTACTAATGAAATAGATGGCATATTTTCCTCCATTCTCATCTTCCTAACCTAAAAATGCTCCAATAGCATCATCAGAAGCATTTGCATAAATATGGAATGGAAGGTTCCAATTAGGTCAATGTAGGATAGGAGCAGAGATGAGTTTTTCCTTAATGATCTCAAATGATGCTTGACATTTTTTTGTCCAATCTAAATCTACATTCTTTTGGAGGAGGGAAAATATGGGGGCTACAATCTTGCTGAAATTTTCTATGAATCTTCGATAGTATCCAACATGTCCTAAGAAACTTCTGATGTCAATTTGGTTCTTCAAAGTATCTAGTTGTATTACCTCAATTTTCTTAGGATCCCTTCAACTAAAATGTGGTGTCCCAATACTATCCCGTGTTCCACCATTATGAGGAATTTTTTGTGACTTAGGGATAGCCGATGGTCCTCACATCACTTCATTACTTTCTCCAAGTTTTAAAGTCCTTCATAAAAAGTTGAACCATACACGGTGAATTCATCCATGTAGACTTCCACACAGTCATTCACTAGCTCAGTAAATATGGCCAAGGTAGCTCTTTGAAATGTTGTAGGAGCATTACATATCTCGAAGGGAAGGAATCAATATGTGAATGTTTCTCAAGGGAAAGTAAAAGTTGTTTTTTCTTGGTCTTCCACTACTACTTGTATTTGGTTTTATCCATTGAATTTGTCTAGGAATGAGAAATACTTCCTTCCAACCAAATAATCCAAGACTTGGTTTACAAAAGGTAAAGGGAAGTAATCTTTGTGGATAACTTTGTTGAGTTTCCTATAATCAATGCACACTCTCCACTTCCCATTTTCCTTTGGGACAAATACCAGAGGTGAAACCCATTTGTTGTTAGAAATGGGGTAGATGAATCCTACTTGTAGGAGTTTCTCAATTTCCATTTTAACAATATCTTTCAAGTTAGGGTTGAGTCTTCGTTTTGGTTGATGAATAGGTCTAACATCCTTAGTATAGATGTGATGAGTATAAAAACTTGGGTGTATTCCTCTAATGTTTATATAATCCCAAGCAAAAGCATTATATCTATTCACCAAATTATCAAACAATTTGTGCTCTTCTAACTCTGTTAACTAGTTGTTGATATTTAAAGTTTTTCTTGGTAGCAACATGATGGTTTTGACTCCCAGGTAGTTAGAGGTGATGGTATAAACTTTCTTGGTTAATTAAGGTATTGAGAGGACAACTATGTGGTATAGTTCTATGGAGTCTGGCAATATCTTCAAAGAAGTGATCCATTTTTGGAATGATATTATCCAAGGGACAAAGTAACCCTATGAAGCCAGTGTAATCAAATTCGGTGTGATCAACGTTGATTGAATGCCTTAGAATCTCTTCCACGTCTAACATTTCTTCATCACTTGATTCTATCGTAAGGTTTTTCTTATTTTTTTCCAGTTCATCTTCCAATTCTTCACCATGTTGTTTAATGACTACCATAGCAAGTGAGGCTAGATTCTCTTGTTTGTTGGCACCATCTAGTTCATCAACCCAAACTTTCTTATATTCAACAGGTTGAGCAGAGGGATGTAAGAATAAGTATTTGTTGTTGGGCCCATGCAAAATGGTTATTCCTCCCTCTCTACAATCAATCTTTCCTGCAACTGTAGCTAGCTACAGCTTGCCTAATATTATCAAGTAACTTTCCTTTGGTGTGAGAGACTAGATTATTTGGAGTTCTACTAGATATTCCCAACTATCAACCTTAACAAGAACATTTTCTATGACACCTTTGGGAATAGCTATGGATTGATTTTCCATTTGCAATATTGTAGTTGTGGGATGCAAATTAGTAAGTCCCAACTTTTCTATAACATCCACCATCATTACATTGATGGTTGCTCCTAAGTCTACAAGTGCATTAGGTATTGCTATCTCATTGATTGTCACTATTATGAGTGGACTATCCAGGTCATCATACTTTGGAGCTACAATTTTTCCAGCCATAAGGTCAGCTAGATATCTGTTTATGTGAACAATTTTAATCCACTTTTCTTTCCTTCCTGGTGTTTTGATGCACAACTATTTGATTAGTTGGTTTAGTTCAAGGATCTCTTTAATCACTTGTAACAAAGGAACCTCGATTTGAAGTTGCTTAATTTCTTGTATCTGCACAGTTTCAGTGGATAAGGTCATTTCTGAAGGATTATTAAAGGCAGATGTTTTGAGACACTCAGGAAAAGGCACTTGAGTTTTCTCTTTCAAGGTGGGATCCTTTAAAGGATCTGTTGGACATTGACCATCCTCTTCTTGAGGTAACTCAGAAGTTCTATGTGAGGATTATGGAAGAGACTTGTCTTGATTACTTGTTGGGTTTTTCTCTGAAGGTATGGAAGGTGTCTAAGTCCTTTCAGCAGATTTTTCATTTGTTTCATCCAGGATCTCAACTATGGTAGGTTATTGGGGTGTTTTTCCTGACCTTAACTCTAGGTTTCCATAATGGATAGCATTAAGTCTAGTCATGTTTTCCTGTTCTATCAAATACACCAAGGTATTTTGATGATTATTCTTTGGATTAGGGACAACTTGTGTTGGGAGTTGTGGTTGGTTGACCTACTCATTTTGTTGAGAGTTTTGAGGAGCTAGTAAAAGGTTTTGCTACAGATTAGGAATCCTCCTTGGCCCAGTATAAAACTGATTTTGTGTTTGATTCCATTGAGGTGCAGGATTTTGAGGATACCATTGTTTTTTAGTCTATTTTGGCCATTGGGGGTTTCCCTAGGATTGGTTCACCCATTTAGGTGGTCCCTAAGGGTAAGATCCCTAGTTAGGTAGTGATTAAGGCCAAGGTGCTACCTATTGATTATTATTCCAATTGTTTGGGGGTCACTAGGTGGGATTTGAGTTTTGGTCGTAAGAGAAATTCCCTCCAGGTCTTTGATTCACAAAATTGATCTCCTCCTCAACCTGAGATGTCCTTTTCTTGGAATTTTTGACTGCATTTAGAATCTCACATTGATTAGTGGCATTACTCTTCTCACAAACCTAGCAAGTGTCAATTTTGTCCAAAGCATATTCTCTTAATAGATGTGTGTTTCGACACCTAGGACAATAGATGGATAAGGTCTCGAGATTATGTTTTTTGGCTTGTATTCCATCTAGCATGGTATTTATCTGAACAATAATGTCAATTTTGAGATTTTCTATTTCCTCACATAGTTTACCTATTTCATTGGAACCTCTAAAAAGAGTAGATTTATGAATACCTCCTCGAGTATGGGAGAAATTCTATCATAGCTCAGTGATATCATCGAGTCCAAGTTGGGACACATTGATGTAGAGAAGGGAGGTCTTTCAACCAACCAATACAATTTAAGATGTTTCAACCACTTTTTTAATCCACAAACCCCTCTCAAGGGTGAACTCGTTCACAACTTCACAATTCCTCTAGTAGGTGTCCAGACCTGGTTATTAGAAATTTTCTTTCAGTCATCACTTCCAACTCACAAAGCACTCACCTTTTTAGACACCCATTATTGTCTTGTCAAACATATCTCAAAACCACTTATGGTCACTTTGCGCCAAATCCCTCAAAATAGGGCTTCTAAGTTGTCCAACTTGGCCAATTAGGCCTATTTTACAAAGAAACACCTCTTTAATCTTCCTCTCAACCAAAAAAACCATTGGTAATTCATAACTAGACCACATAAACACCAAATCCATAATTTTCCTCCTAAGAAACGCTTACCAACTCCACAAATTTCAAAACCCTCACTTTATGCCCTTTCAAAGAGGGTTTATTGAAAAACTATGTTCTAGGCTACTAACCTATTGATTAATTTTTCAAAGTTAATCTAAAATGTCTACACATTCTCAAACAATCATCAAATTATTCTGCCCCAACAAATTTCATACATTTACACCCCTAAACCACTCATTTTCACTCAAAAATGCATAATTCCACAACTAGGGCATCATGCCTAAAGCCTCCAGTGGCTTTCCCTACTCACAAAAACCTCATGGACTCATAAAAAACATCAAATGGAGCCATTCCACTGAGTTACATGGATTTACAATGGGTGGAATGGCTTAAATCAACATTTTGCACTCTCAAACCCTTGTTCTTGGGGTTACACATGCAATTACAAAAAACTGGCACAAACTACCTCCAAATCAATATGAGACTCTCAAACCAAGTGAAAAAAAATTTCAACTCATTCCTTTAATGAATTCAAAGAATTTTAGATCAATTTTCCTCAGTACGGTACCATACCAAGGCTAGAAACAACAATTTGCTAGTTAAAAATACATAGAATTCTAGAAAATCAAATAGTTTTATTGTTCAAACTTCAAAATACAATCCTCCAACCCCTTGCCTTGAGGTCACCAACCTTTTTAAACACTAACCAATCCATTCAAATGGTTCTAACTACCTTTTGAGATCAAAATGACTATTGGACTTCTAGTTGCAATTTTTGCACTTTTGTTTGACAACTTTTTACAAAATAAGCCAAAATATGACAATGTGAACTTTGGGACCTCAAATGCATGAAAAAATGACCTTATCCTATGACTCTAGACTCAAATCATACCAAAACATGACATTAGACCCTTTACCTTCTAAATGTTGCACTCTTGACAACTTTTACAATCTTGCATTTTTTTGCATTTTTACATCATTATGACAATATTGCAACATTTACACAAGTGAACCCCTAATACCTTTCAAATGGTCTATTTAGACCTTATTTTCTTAACAAAAACTTCAAAACCCTAAGACAACCTATCAAGGAACAAACTAGACCAAATTCATTTGAATTAAATTGGTGCTCCTACACCACACATCTCCTTTTCCCATCAAATCTAGACTTCTCCTAGCATCTTCATCAAGTACTTTAAGAAATATGGTCTTCAAAATTTCCATGCTTATGGATTCTTCACCACATCATTTAGATAAGAAGATGAAACTATCTAGGTAATCTTCTAATCTTTCATCTTCGTTTTTCCTCAGTTTGAACAACTCTTCTTTCCTATCACTAACTCTATAGTAACTTTGGTAGTTGTCTAAAAAGGTAGACTCCATATCATCCTAGGTGGATATCGATCCTGAAGCTAATCCCATGAACCAATGAATTGTAGTGTCCTTTAGAGTGGAGGGAAAGAGCTTCAATTTTTTGTTATCATTTTTGTAGTCATACATTTGGCACAACACTTTAAACTCGAAAAGGAACTGGTCAAGGTTTTCAGAGGATAAACCTTTGAAGGTTGATAAAATGGATGGTGAATTTTTCTTCATAGGTGTATCATCATCTTGGTCGAGTGCAATAGGATAGGTAAATGTTTGCGCTCCCCCTCTTGGGTTAGTGCCATTTCTACGGTTATCACCCATGGTGTCGAAAGGAATGTGTTCCTCTTCAAAGGTTTGTTCTAATGGTTGAGGCTCTGGGGTGTGCAAAGGAATGCTTTCCTCTACAAATGTTTTCTCTAATGGCTAAATTTTTGGGGTATACTGGGAGGTCTTAGGTTGATCCTGCTTGATCAATTCTTCAATAAGTTCTTTAGTTGAGACTTCTACCACCCTACTTGTGGTTGGAACGTCTTTTAGGGGGTTTTGGGTATGAATCTTCCATGCGGACCTCATTTCCTGACCATGAAAAAAAAGAATCCTAGCAACTATTTTTTTCTAAAAGAGGTATCCAAGAAATCTCCTATTAACACTAGAAAAGGAAAGATCCCCAAAAATAGCACCAAAAAGTGGCAGGTTGTCATGAGGTCCTAACACTTTAGTTAAAAATATGTCAAATATATCAACTAGGTAGTGTTCAAAGGTTGTATGCAATAGGGGACATCTTGGCCATCTCTCTTATATTTTCTAAATTTTTAAAATGGTTGTAAATAGGAATTAAACTAGAAAGCATTCACATTCCTATTCTAGAAAGCTAGTAAATTACCTAGTAATTAATACTTGCAGTTAAGTTATGAAATTTAAATGAAGGAAACTAACGGCTAACAATTAATTTATGATAGAAAATATACTTAATGACTTGTAACTAACAACAAGAGTGAGTGCTCCAGAATTTCCAAATGAACAAAACTTAAAGATTGCAAACTTAACACTACGACCTGCTGGAACACATGACAAAGCTCGACACAAAATAACATTCATCCAAATTCAACATGTACAAAATGAAAGTAACAATATTAACAAAAGGAATACTTATCTACTCTATGAGATCCCTCGAGTGGCTAGCTCTCAAGCCTTCCTACGATTAACTCATATCACACATGGTACTTTTTCATCTTCAAAATAAATCCATTCATGATACTTCCATTACACAGAACTATTGACTTAGAATAAGACTGAAAATATTTGTTTATTCATATCATGAAAGTGTAACACAGAGAACACAACTAAATAGTATTCAAAGCATATCATAACAAAATAATAGTGCTTTTGGTGATTAAACATATATAGTACTTACAAAATCCTAAATTTTAGATGTGGCAGTAGATCACCATTGAAAAAGTCTTTAACAGAATTACAAGTGACTAACTTAACAGATGTTCATGATATAAAAACAGAATAAAGGCTCTAAGTGGATCTATAAAGTCTTAACAAAACGTTTTAAAGGAAATCATTGCACTATGCATGACTAAATTTCTAGTGCCCAAACTTTCGGTGCCTAAACTTCCAACACCTTAACTTCAACTGCTTGAAGTCCACTTAAATTCCACTTCATTCTTTGGTTGTGCATAAGCCATGTACAATGACTTGAAATTTAGACCATCATATCAACATTAGTTAGCTAATTTCAATCAATTTGAGAAATAAAGATTTATACATCATTCTATAAAAAGTAGATAATTATTAATTTCCTAAATTTAAACAATTGGTAGGGCTAAAGTGGTTGGTAAGAACAAAGAAGGGTATTTAGCTTATTATAATCATGAGTTTATTTATACCTCATCATATGGTATGAAGAAACATGAGCCAATTGAGTACCCAAAATTTTGAATAAATCTATCTAAAAGTTACTAGTAAAGATAGGATCACGATCACTAACAGTAACCTTAGGTATACCATGTATCTTTTGAAAATTCCTCAAAAATTATGTTGCCATTGTACTTGTTGTAAGAGGATGTCATAATGTAATTAAATATGCATATTTAGTGAGGCAATCCACTGTTATCATGATGAAATTATTACCATTAGATCTTGGAAGTCCTGTGATGAATTCAATGGAGACCTCTTCCCAACATTGGATAGGAATAACTAATGGTTGCAAGAGACCAGGTATCTTAATTGTCTCCCATTTATTTTTTTGACAAACCAAACATTTCTCCACAGATTTTTGAACATCCCCTTTTATCCCTTCCCAAAAGAAGTCTTTCTTCACCCAATGATATGTCTTTAAAATTCTTGAATGACCGCCCACTAGAGACTCATGAATATCTATGAGAATATTTTGTTTGAGAGAAGAATTCTTTCAAAGATACAATTTCTATTTATACCACAAAGTATCTCCCTTCTAGCATAACTTATCTAAACTACTAGGATCGCTCTACAATTTTTGAATTAGATTACTTGTAGCAACATCATTCTGCCTCTCTACTTTGGCTTTTACTACCCAATCTTCTTGTAATATTGAAAGAACGCACATTAAAGCTTCATCCTTCCTCAATAGTGCATTTTCCATAAAATTTTCCTTCCCTTTCTTATATACTATCTTAGAATCATATCCTAATATCTTAGTAACCCATTTTTGTTGTTCTTAAGAAGATAATCTTTGTTCCAAAAAATATTTTAGGCTATCATGATCTATCTTAACCTTGAAGTTCCTACCCGTAAGTCCTTCACCCTTACCCCAACCTTGAAACTCTTTATTGTGCATCTCCAAATTATACCACTCAAAAACTTCCCTAATACTTTATATTAGAGTTAGAGATGTAAGATTTCCTTATAAATAGTACCTATTATGAGTCAACTTTGAACCCTAATCCTATATAATAACACCCTCTTATCTCATTAGGACTATTATTTTATACTTCCCTCCATCTACATGACTTTCTCATTACCCCCAATTTAATGAAATAACTTACACAATAGAGGAATATGATAGAAAATATGTTGTAAATACTTGATAATAACTAAGAATAACAAGCCACTTCAAGGGGGAAAACCTTTGAAAATATCTCCAATGAGAACACAGTTCATAATCTGATGTTGAAATAAGACTCACAACCTCCTATATATAACTTATTTATGCCTAGTACATCACCTAGGTTGACTTAGATAACCCTATATAATCCATAGGCAAGCCTAATTAACTAAATAAAAATATAATAATGATAATATGACTTAATTAGGAGTTAAGATAGCTACAAGATGACTATTCATAATCTAATGTACTCTAATATTAAGGGCACAATATGATGATGAAATAAGACTCACAACCTCCTATATATACCTTATTTATGCCTAGGATATCACCCAAGATGACTTAGATAATCCTATATAATCCCTAGGGTGACCTAATTAACTAAATAACAATATAATAATGATAATGTCACTTAATTAGGAGTTAATATAGCCACAATTGAACTATTCATAACCTGATGTACTCTAATATTAAGGACATAGAATACCCTCTCTTCGAAGAAGAATTATCCTCAATGCTAAGAAATTTTGGATGCTTCTAAATAAAATCTTCATCATACCATGTGGTATGTTTAATAGGTAAATTCTTCCACTGGATGAGATATTGAGTGAGGGTTCTAGTCCTTAGCTTCCTTATGCATTTCTAAAGAATAAACCATGGTTCCAATATGATTCCTCCTTCATCGAGCTTTGATAATATTGTTTGAGTAGGGATATTATTCCCAATTACCTTCTTCAAACAAGAAACATGAAAAATTGGATGTATCTTTGTTGTTGATGGAAATTCAAGCTTATATACAACACTACCTATCATCTACATGATTTGATAAGGGCCATAATATTTTGGAGACAACTTGTTATAATTCTTTGATTGTTTCTTCAGTGACATTTTCTTGTAAGGTTGTAATCTCAAGAAAATCCAATCCCCAACTTCAAAGCTTCTTCCACTATGGTGCTAGTCCACCTATTGTTTCATTCAATTTTATGCCATGTATAGATTCTCTTTAAGTACTGAAAGACTTGTTGTTGATGAATCATGTGGTCATCCATATCTTGAACTCTCTATGACACCCTCAATGATGATGTGATGCAAGGAGGATGATATCCATACAATGCCATAAATGGAGACATTTTTTATGAACTATTGAAGGAAGTGTTATACCACCATTTTACTAGTGGTAGCCAATCTACCCATTGAGTCTATTTATCTAAAGTGAAAAAATGCAGATATCCTTCTAAACACTTATTAAAAACCTTTATTTTCCCATCAAATTGAGGACAACGTGAAGAAATATGAGCCAATTGACTACCCAAAAAATTGAATAAATCTATCCAAAAGTTACTAGTAAAGATAGGATCACAATCACTAACAATAACCATATGATAATGTAATTAAACATGCATATTTAGTGAGGTGGCCCACTACTATCATGATAAAATTATTACCATTAGATCTTGGAAATCCTATGATGAAGTCCATGGAGACCTCTTCCCAATGTTGGATAGGAATAACTAATGGTTGCAAGGGACCAGGTATCTTAATTATCTCCCCTTTATTTTTTTGACAAACCAAACATTTTGCCACAAATTTTTGAACATCCCATTTTAGCCCTTCCCAAAACAATTCTTTCTTTACGCAATGATATATCTTTAAAATTATTGAATGACCACCCATTGGAGACTCATGAAGATCTGTGAAGAAAGAATTCTTGCAAAGATACAATCACTCTTTATACCACAAAGTATCTCCCTTCTAGTAGAACTTATCTAAACTACTAGGATCACTCTATAATTGTTGAATGAGACTACTTGTAGCAACATCATTCTACCACTCTACTTTGGCTTCTAATACCAAATATTGTTGTAATATTGAAAGAGCACACATTAAAACTTCATCCTTCCTCAATAATAAATTTTCCACAACATTTTCCTTCCCTTTCTTATATACTATCTCAGAATCATATCCCAACATCTTAGTAACCCATTTTTGTTGTTCTGAAGAAGATAATATTTGTTCCAAAAAATATTTTAGGCTATCATTATTTGACTTAACCTTGAAATTTCTACCCATAAGGCTTCCATTATTTTACTACATGAATAATAACTAGCATTTCCTTCTCATAAATAGGTTTGAGTCGATTCTTACCCTTTATTTGATGACTCTCAAAAGCAATGGTCTGACCCTCCTACATGAGAATTCTTCCTATATCATTTCTTGAACCATCACACTCCATAATAAAATCCTTGGTAAAATCTTGAACCATTGATTTTTGGCTCCTATGGACAACTCTTGCTCTTCTAGGGTTTTTCACCTAAAAGGAGAGAGATAAGACCAAAAATGCTAATGGTTCATTCAAATTATGAAATTTTTGATGTTTTCTAACCTAAATGAAGTTAACTAAATGCAATTGATTGATCTAAATGAATGAAAATGAATGAAAAAGTGAAATTTAAGCTATGTTTGAAAACACATTGTGTAATGCAACAATGAACTAAATGAAGAAAATATGTAGAACAGAAAGAAAAGGGATGAATATGAGTGCACTTGGGTGAAGTATGATGAATCTGGAATGTTGGGAATGCTACCTCAAATCACTAATTTTTCATAGTGGGACTCATTCGCCTAGGGTGGTGAATTAGTCCTCCTAGTGAAAAACTGTCAGAAACAAGTTTTTGTCTGTCGGGATCCAAAATCTGACCAAATTCAGATTTTCAATCCCAAGGTGGGACTCACTCACCACATGTGGAAGATCAGTCCTCTCCCAAATTTATAAAAAATTAGGAGACAACTCTGCAACACCAGATCTGTAAATCACTACTTGTCAGGTTGTTGAAGTCAACTCTACTGAAAATAAACAAAAAACCTTCTCCAAGCTTGAAATAGACCTAAGTTGACTTGAAGCGCCTAGTTGACTTGTTTACCAATCTTCAACACCAAAAATATTGTCAAATCTGCACACAAAAGGCTACAAACAAACATGCAATAGGGGGAAAATGGTTTAAGGTTAGTGAATAGGGGTTTGCCTTGGTCAAACCCCACTTTTGGTAATCAAAACCTTAATGAAATAATGAAATGCAAAGGAATGATAAACTAACAACATGCAAATGTTATCAACTTACCAAACCCTTGATGATACAAGTCTAAAGTAATGTCAATGGTTGCTTCAAAGTGCTTGAATAGTGCTTGAAGAGATGTAAAATTCTTGAATGCTTGAAATGTGAGATAGAATGCTTGAATAGATGAGGAGATGTAAATTGAGGTGAAAATCACTTATTTATACACACTTGTGCCTTAATTACCCATTCATACCATATAACAAGCCAACGTCAAGTGTTTTTGAATAAAATCCTGAAAGGAAATTTAAAATATCTTGAATTTGGGGCCAAGGGGGACTCATTCGCCACCCATGGCGAATGGGTCCCACCCAGGACCTGAAAATGTGTGTGAGGAAGTATGTTGTATTTAATGTTGTTTTTCAGGATAATACTAAAAAATACACTTAATTAAGCATATGAGAGCATAAAGGGGCCAAATAAAGCATGAGAAAGGGATAAATAGTGAAAATATGCCTAGAAAAGCTTGAAATCTTGTTAAAAAACTTTACAACACTTCAAAATAGGACTTGATGAATAAAAAGGTGGTTTTTAGGTTAATTGTAATTAATAGAGTCTAGAAGAATGTAGAAATGTCTTACAACACTTCACAACACCTTCACAAGACGTCGCTCTTTGAGTTTTAGTACCTAAATAAGCATGTTCAAGCCATGTTGCAACATAAAATCAAAGAAAAATAGTTGCAACACCATGAAACAAGACCTAAAAGGCCATGAAAATGACAAGGAGCCATTTTTCTATGGCACATTTAGCCCCCACTTTAGTGAGAGGATGAACCTGCTTCAAACTCAGTACACTAAAGTAGCCATGAACATCAAGAGGAGGGTTCAAGTGCACTTATGCTAGTAAGATGGAATGGCAACAATCAAGAGGGGTGATCAAGCCCCCAGGAGGAGGGTCCCATGGCAAAATAAACATAAGAACAAAGGAACACACAAGTGTTGAAATGAATTGGATGAAGCTTCAATCGTCAATCCAACTAGTTGTGGATTAGATATAGGCTAATTGTTTGAAAAAGAGAATGTGTACTCACTTTGGGGCCACAGAACTTTAGGCTATCCGCAGGGTGAGAAGGCCCAAATGTACTCACTCTGGGGCCACAAAACTAGTTGTGCACGGGGTGAGAAACCCCAAAAAGGTAAGATACATATGCTAGTTGGTATGAACTCACAAACACAAAAGTGGCTATGGGGAAAAGTCATGCTGCTAGGTGGGCTTCCTACTCAACCATATTAAAGTTATACCCGTTGATAACATTAATAAGGCACCACAAAAAAAAAAATTATGCACAAAAAGACAGGTACCACAGTCATGCAAGTTGCATTATGCAAGGTAGAAAAAAGGTAAAATGCAAAAATTTAAAGTGTAAAAGTGTAAAATGTTTGAAGGAGTCTTGTTTAGTTCCTGCAAAGTCAGTCACTTAGGGAACATTGTGTCTAATGTCTCCAAGAGAGGACCAATCAAATAATAGTATATCCATAACTTAGGGGATGTAGTGTGTCGCATCAGGCCACCAAGAGGAATGTAATATGCTTAGAAAGATCACACTTATGCAGGAAATCACACCCAATGTCATCCAAAAAGTGACAGACGCATCATATAAATCACAAGACTACACTAGGAACCAAGAATTCAAATGAATTAATGGTAATGTATGCCCCCCAGTTTAAAGGAATTGCTACACATAATTCTGTGAGCAATTACTTTAAAGTGGAGAAGGAAAAGAAAAAGAAAAAAGAAAACAATACATGAGATCCAACTTAGAAAGCCCTATGCCAAGTCATATGTTTCAAAGGTAACTTGCGTCATGTCAAGGAAAAAGGAAAGAAAAATAAAAGGGAGTTGCCCCCTAGAAAAGAAAACGCACCAAACACATAAGGGATCTATGGATTTGTGGTCAGTATGTTTGTTGTTGCAATGTGTTTATGAAAGAGTGTGGAATTGTCATCATTCCCCAAAGCACATAGAACTGGAAGATTGACACAAGGAGAGCAAAAACAAAGGAAAATGAAAGTCTGTTTTGGGTCAATATGGAAGAGACATTGCAGTCTCGATGCTTTGGGTCATCCCCAAAAGGAAAACACAAGCAAAATGGAAATGAAAAGGTGAAAGAAAATGAAAAATATCTTGGGTCAACATGAAGGAGACATTTCAGTCTCAATGCCTTGCATCATCCCCAAAAGGAGAACACAAAACAAAAAGAGAAAAATACAAAGACCTTGTGGGTCGACATGGAAGAGACATAGGGAATCTTTATGCTTTGTGTCATCCCCAAAAGGAAAACACAAAAAAAGAGAAAAAGACAATGCACGATGAATAGAAGAATATAGGTACAAATAGAAGAAGTGTACGAAGAGAGGGAAACATCAAACACATGATATAGGGGAACACGATATGCACATGAAAAGAAAAATAAAAAGAGAGAAGTAACAAAAAGGCTAGTTAGGAAAATGCAATTCAACCATCTAATAAGTCATCCACCTCCCAATCATGTTCAGTATAATGCAAGGTCAATTGACTTTCCAAAGGCATAATTGCAAGCGTTGAACTAGGAGTTGTACCAGGTTCTTCACTTGGTGGAGAGGATTTATCATTTAAGCTCATTGTAGATGAAAATAAAGAGTTTAAATCATTATGCACTTCATCATCTATTTTTTCTATCGTCGCATCATCATCATCATCATCAAGATTAATGACAATAGGAGGATGAAGGGTGATTTCTAAGGATGGATGTATCAAAATTTGAGGTTGTTGGATTGATTCATTTTTTTGTGAAGGTTGCATTGGACTTCCGTGTGGTAGGTAAGGAGAAGGAGGGTGGTAATCTATTACTTCAGTCAAAGGTAAAGGTTTATTTTATTTATCTTCTTCTATGTGAGATTGATGAGCAAGGAGATGACGACGTTGCCTTCATTCCCTAGCACTGCGGTTCCATTTAATTCTATTTTGGAGTTGTTGGGGTGTAAGAGCGGATTGAGTCATCATAGGTCCATCTACTTCTGAAGAGAGAAGAATAGAAGAAACTGAAGAGGATGGATCAACCACTTTCTCTTTATCTTTATACACTTGTTTAAGGCAAGGAGGCATGATAGGAGTGGATTCATTTCCCCTTGGTCATTTAAATTATGGCAAGGAAGTATCAAGGGGTTGTTGTTCAGGAGGTTGTATGGTTTTCTCAATGTCAGACTTAGGTTGAAGCATGGTTTCATCTATGATAGGAGGTGTTGAAGTGGATGGGAACGTGTTATGAAGAGACAATTTGGCTATCTTTTTTACTTTAAAATTTTGATAAGCTATGAAAAATAAGTCCTTTTGAGGGGTGATGGGTTCCGTAGGTGTAGGCCAAAAGGATTCCAATGAAAAATTACCTTTGGGAGATAAAAGATTAAAGCCACTATGGTGTATGGTGACTATCTCATTGTCATGTGGAAACTTCAAACACTTGTGAAAAACTGATGAGACCACTTTCATTGAGCAAAGCCAAGGGTGGCCTAGCCACAAAAAAAATTGGTCAGATTGTGGAATAATTGAAAATGTTACCTCCAAAGTTTTAGGTACTATCTATAAGGGTAGCATGATCGATCCAATTGTAGGGCATGCAAAACCAGTATGTGTCTTAATCCATGTAGTTGGTTTATTATATTCATCTTGATATAGCTCATGTAATACTAGAAACTCCTTTGTGATCACATTATCACCACAAACGGGATCTATTAATATCCCATTAGTGGGCTTATCATAGATTCTTCCAGCTATGTAGAGAGGACCATCAGGAAGCTTTTGTAGTATGTCTAGCAAAAAAAGTGATATCAAGAGACTTAGTGGTTTGGCCCTTACGAGGGATAACGTCTAGTCTATTGTTTGTATCAATAGTCATTACATCAGTGGTTGAAGGTTTGCTAGCCTTGAAAAATGAGATAGTATGTTTAGGCATGGGATTAGTGAAAATTTGCAAATTTTGGTTAGGGGGTGCAATGGACTTAATGCCTTGATCATTAACACCCATAATGGACAGATGGCCTGAATCAATGAGGTCTTGAACTATATGTTTTAGACACTTACAGTGTTTAGTGTCATGTCCATTATGGTGATGAAAATGACAATAAGCATTAGGTTTGAAGGTGAGTGGTAAAGGCTAGTTTGGATCAAGTGGTCTAACAGGTGGCAAAGTGAGCAGGCGTTGTTGAATTAATTGGTTCATCATGTTATGAAGGGTATCGGGTAGGGGAGTAAACTATCTCTTCGGGTCCCCATAGGTATAAGGCACCACTGCTTTAACAACTTCCACTTGATTTGGAATGGGTCAAGTTGGCTATGGTTGAGGTTGAGGAGGAAGATTAAACTGTAAAAAGCCTCTATTTGGTTTGCATAAATTTTGTGTGTTATGTTGGTTTTGACTATTTTGTTTAGATTTGTCAACTTAGTTAGAAGTGGATTTTGAATCACGACTTGAAACCGAGTTATGGTATTCACACAAGGTTGTGCATAAATGCATAAACAAAGGGAATTTCATCATTGTTAATTTATCCTGAAGGTGTGTGTGCAAGTTTTTGATAAACATCTTTTGCAGATGTCCATCAGGAATCTTGACATCAATTTGAGCATACACAGATTGGTATTGTGAGATAAAATCCATTACTTTTTCATCTGTGTTTTGTCTACATTGCATAAGGTTGGACATTTTATTTTTAGGTGTCACGTGAACTTGAAAGTGACTTATGAAAGCATCCACCAATTCATTGAATGAATGGATGGAATGATTAGGCAAGTTGGAAAGCCATTCTAAGGCAGTGTCTTTCAAGGTCCTTGGAAATAGTTTTGCTAATAGTTTATCATCAAGGAAGAAGTCACTACACAAAGCTATATAGGCATTAACATGGTTGACAGGGTCTCCTTTTCCTCCATATTTCTCAAACCGAGGCATTTATATCCCTTGTGGCATCAGGGTACATAAGATTTCTAATGATAAAGGGCTACTACAAACATGATATGTAGGTGATGCGGATTGGCCTTGACTAATGGTGGAAATTTGATGTTGCATGGATGAAATGGTGGTAAGGACTTGTGTAAGAAGGGGATTGGGGTATGTGGGTTGAGGTGGAAGGGAAAATGGTGATGTACTATAGGTGATGTGAGGGGAAGTGAAAGGAATACTATGGGGTGTGAAGGTCGTGGAAGCGACTTGCGATGCCACAAGAGAAGTAGGAATGCCAGTGGAAATCAGAAAAGAGGTAGCCGCAAAATTAACCTGATGCATAGTTGTATGGACTTGCGGATTGGTATAGGTTGTTATGGAAGCTATGGTTGAAGGGGGAGGAACTTGAGGTCCTCCTTGGCTCATAGGAATGGTTGCGGATTGAGTATTAGAAGAGGTATTTTTATTGTAAATCTCAACAATCTTCTTTATCACTTGCAAGCCATCATCAATTTCAATCAAATGATGAATATTGTCAATGGAAGGTATGGCAGTGGAGGAAATGTTTTCAAGTGACAATTCCTATTGTAAATGTGCAAAATCCTCATGAATATTAATGACCTTTTCTTGCGGGAGGGAGTTGTTTTGGTTGTCAACATTCATTGGATGGAAAGGTGAAGGCATAGAAGTGGTATTTTCAAGGCCTAATGCACCATTTTCCATACTAGGAGTAGGAGCTCGTGATATCCCAAGGTCCACAATGAAAGTGCTATCATGGGAGGCCATGAGTCTAGAACAATCATACAAGTACCACAAAGGAGAGGTGAATGCAAATGGAAACTAATCTAAGAGTCTGAAATGCAAATGATAGAAATGTTGCTAAATGTAACTAATATGTAACTACATAAAATAGAAATGCAGACAAATGCCAAAAAAATGCTAAAAATGTTGTTTAACAATTGCAGAGGGATTGATTCACCCTGGGTGGAAAATGAGTCTCGGTATGATGTTTTTATGTGTTTTTCATAATTTTTAAGATGATTTTAATGTTCTATAGAATGCAATCAAAGATGTAGAATGAAAATTTTTAGTATTTTCAATGAGATGCAATGCAAAAATTAAATCTAAATGAAGTTTTCACTAATGCAAGATAAAAAGCCCTAGAATGCAAAAAAAAAACAATATACTAATTGAATGTTAATGCAAATGAAAATTAGGATGCAATATGTAAATGAAATCAGAAAATAAAAGTGCTCAAAAGTTGGGTTCACCAAAATGAACCATTGATTTTTGTCTCATATGGACAACTCTTGCTCTTCTAGGGTTTTTCACCTAAAAGGAGAGAGATAGGAGCAAAAATGCTAATGTTCATTCAAATTATGCAATGTGAGATGTTTTCTAACCTAAATGAAGTTAACTAAATGCAATTGATTAATGAAAATGAATGCAAAAGTGAAATTTAAGCTATGTTTGAAAACACATTGTGTAATGCAACAATGAACTAAATGAAGAAAATATGTAGAACAAAAAGAAAAGGGATGAATCTGAGTGCACTTGGGTGAAGTATGATGAATATTGTAATGCTAGCTGATTCACTGATTTTCACAATGGGACTCATTTGCCCAAGGTGGCGAATTAGTCCTCCTGGTGAAAAACTGTCAGAAGTAAGTTTTTGTCTGTCGAGATCCAAAATATGACAAAATTCAGATTTTTAGTCCTAAGGTGGGACTCATTCGCCATAGGTGACGAATCATTCCTCTCCCAAATTTCTAAAAATTCAGGAGACAACTTTGCAACACCAGATTTGGGAATCACTGCTTGTCAGGTTGTTGAAGTCAATTCTACAGAAAATGAACAAAAAACCTTCTCCAAGCTTGAAATAGACCTAAGTTGACTTGAAGCACCTAGTTGACTTGTTTACCAATCTTCAACACTAGAAATCTTGTCAAATCTGCACACAAAAGGCTGCAAACAAACATGCAATAAGGGAAAAATGGCTTAAGGTTAGTGAATAGGGGTTTGCCTTGGTCAAACCCCACTTTTGGTAATCAAACCCTTAATGAAATAATGAAATGCAAAGGAATGATAAACTAACAACATGCAAATTCTATCAACTTACCAAACCCTTGATGATGCAAGTCTAAAGTAATGTCAATGGTTGCTTCAAAGTGCTTGAATAGTGCTTGAAGAGATGTTGTAAAATGCTTGAATGCTTGAAATGTGAGATGGAATGCTTGAATGGATGAGGAGATGTAAAATGAGGTGAAAATCACTTATTTATACACACTTGTGCCTTAGTTACCCATTCATACCTCATCATAGGCCGACTTCAAGTGTTTTTGAATAAAATCCCAAAAGGAAATTTAAAATATTTTGAATTTGGGGCCAAGGGGGACTCATTCGCCACTCATGGCGAATGGGTCCCACCTAGGACTTGAAAATGTATGTCAGGAAATGTGTTGTATTTAATGTTGTTTGTTAGGATAATACTCAAAAATACACTTAATTAAGCATATGAGAGCATAAAGGGGCCAAATAAAGCATGAGAAAGGGATAAATAGTGAAAATGTGCTTAGAAAAGTGTGAAAGCTTGTTACAAGACTTTATAACACTTCAAAATAGGACTTTTTGATGAATAAAAAGGTGATTTTTAGGTGAATTGTAATTAATAGAGTCTAGAAGAATGTAGAAATGTCTTACAACACTTCACAACACCTTCACAAGATGTCGTTCTTTGAGTTTTAGTACCTAAATAAGCATGTTCAAGCCATGTTGCAACATAAAATCAAATAAAAACAGTTCCAACACCATGAAACAAGACCTAAGAGGCCATGAAAATGACAAGGGGCCATTTTTCTATGGCAGAAATCTAGAGTGTAAAGAACTGGAATTGTACACATAGCCTCCTTTAACATTTCAAATGTTGCATTAGTGGATTTGTTCTAGTTAAAAGAGTCCTTCAATAAAGTTATGAGGGTTGTTGCTATATGGCCACAATTATTCACAAATATTCCATAGTATCCAATCAATCCCAAGAAATCCCTCAATTTCTTAATGGTTTTTGGAATAGGCCATTCCATGATAGCCTTAATTTTTTTAGGATCCACCTTTTCTCCTTCATGTGAAACTATGTGTCCCAAGTACTCAACCTCATTGAGACCAAAAGTGCACTTGGATGCCTTAGCATAGAGTTTATGATCTTTGAAAACTTGTAATACTTGATCTACATGTTGCAAGTGTTTTTCTCATGTCTTTCTATAAATCAATATATCATCAAAGAACACTAATACAAACTTCTTGAAAAATTTCTTAAAGATGTAATTCATCAAAGTTTGAAATGTAGATGGTGCATTAGTAAGACCAAATGGCATCACAAAAAACTCATAATGACCCTCATGAGTCCTAAATGTTATCTTACATATATCTTCTTCCTTAATTCAAATTTGGTGATAACCTTATCTAAGATATAACTTTGTAAAATACGTAGCTCCATTTAATTCATCTAGAAAATCATTAATGACTAGAATAGGAAACTTATCTTTGATGGTGTACATGTTGAGAACTCTATAAGTTGAGCACATGCACCAAGTTTCATCCTTCTTCTACACCATCACCACAAGAGAGGAGTAAGCACTTTTTCTATGCATGATAATTCTTTCATCTAACATCTCCTCAATGATCTTTTCTATCTCACTTTTTTATATATGTGGGTACCTATAAAGCTTGATATTGGGTAGTTGGCTCCTTGGAACTATTTTTATGTCATGATCATGATCCCTCTTAGGAGGAAGTCCTTTAGGTATATCTCCAGAAATCATCGAGTGATGACCAATTATTTATTATAAATCTAGATGGGTGGGAACATTAGATTGAGAGAAGTTTTTGAAAAATATGGTGAGTGAGAGGGCAAGAGTGAGGGCGTCATGAAGGAGTTTTGAATCTACAGAAGGTGAGGGAGTAGAAAAAGATGACTCAAATGGAGGTTTTCTATAGGTCGAGCAGCTTGAGGGGGCTACTCCTGATGCCCGAATCTGTTGGCAAGATGGCGTCGTCCCTTTTGGGAGAGGCAGGGAAGTTATGTTGTCTTCTTTTCTCTTTTCCTGAGTCATGGGTTCCATGTTGGGAGGCTACATTGGTCTTGTTCTTTATGTTTTGGCATTTTTTGTGCCTGTTTGGTTCTTTTATGAGTCGTTTCTACTCTGGGTGAGTCTCTGAGTTCCTCAGCAGTGTGCTTTAGTGCTTCTCTTCCCTGGATCCTTTGTGTGGAGTGGCCTTGCGGTTGGATTCCTTGTCCGTGGAGGGGCCTTTTTTTTTAGTTGGGTGTTGCGCCCCTTGTGTTGTTTAATTTTTTTAGCTCTATTGAGGGGTTTGGTTTCAGTTCCCTTGCTCTTCCTGGTGTTGTTGTGTTGTGCAACTGCTCTATTCCCTTTGTGGGTTGTAGAGTTTTTTTTTTTTAAGGTATTTCTATTTTTGTTTATTTATGGGAGGTGGCTTCTTTTGTTTATCTATAGCCCCTTGAGGAGTTCATTTTTTTCTTTGAGTTAGAGACTGTTGGAGCTACTGTTCTTGGTCATGGGTTTCGTCTTATTTTATAGGATGGGCTATTTTTGGGTTTCCAAGTGGTGTTCTATGTTAGTCTTCAGGATCCCCTTATGCTTTATTGTGCTTTTATTTAGGATGGGGTCTTTTTCTCGCTACATAAAAAATTCTATCCATATGATCTTTCTCATGGATCTCTTTCTACTGGCTAGGTTTTCTCTGTGTACCCAGTTGGAGGTTTGCTACTAGAGGTTTCACTTTGCCCCTTCCATGGGTTTTTTGTGGGTTGATTTGCTTCATTTTCCTTCTCTTAAGGCTCAGTTGCTTTGGTGCTTCTCTCTAGGACGTTCATTCTCCCTCTTTCTTGGTTTAGTACCTTTCTTTACCAAAGGTGGTTGTGACTGCTCTCTCTTTTGAATTTTTCCCTCAGAATCTATAGTTGTTGTATTCTATGGAGGTGAAGACTACTCCTATTGAGGTGGAGCCCTCTTCTATTGAGGTGGAGGTGGGTGTTGTATGATTTGTTGGGATATATCTCTTTTACTGGTTCCTATCGAGGTGGAGCATGTGTGGGAAAAAGAGTGATGGATTTGGAGGGTTGATCTCTTATTGTTTCCTCTCATTTAGAGGGGATCTCCCTCCTATTGAGGTGGAGTTAGGGTTGGTGCTTCTGGTGGGGTGCTATTGCAAGATGGTTGATGTGCTCCAATGGTCCGTTGTGCTCTATAGCTCCCCTTATTGAGGTGGGGTTGTTGGAGTTGATGGCATTTTTTTTAGGGGTTTGATGGTGTCCTACACCATTAAGTTTTCTTTCTTGGCTCAATGGTGTCATCCATGAGAAGCTATTTTGTTGATGCCTAGAAAATGCAGGTGGTTTCTTTGTGTATCTCAAGGTTTTTGGTCCTGGTTAAAACCAAGTTGTAAGGATGTTTCAATCCCTTGCTTATTTGTTTGATGCAGCCTATGTAGTCATGTTTATCTTTTAGCGGCTCTTGTTGGGTTGTTGTTGGTTTGTGGTTTATCTTATTTGCAGCATGATTTTCTTTGTTAGGGTTACGATATTCCCTTCAAAACCATTATGTATCAGGTTATGGGTCCCATCAAAACCCATTTTACCCCTAATCCAAAACATTAGATTGAGAGACTTCTAATGAACATAACTAGGCCACATATCCATCAACTCCTTTCTTAAGCAACTTATGCATTTGATGAGAGCTTACCATTTGTAGGGACTTTTCCTTCAACCCTCTTAACTCTATTATCTTTCCTTCTAATTGAAATCTCATGAATGATTTTTGGAATTTCATCTCAATTATTCCCAAAGTAGTAAGTCATTTCACGCCCAAAATAATATCTACTACACCCATGGAGATAGCATATATTGGTCTATCAAGGTGATAATCTCCCATGGATAATTTAATGCTATGGCACTTTCTAGAACTAACAATACCACCATCTACAATCAAAACCTAAAAATATGGAGCTTGATATATAAATAAGTTAGATGAGTAGCCAACTTTTTATTGATTAAATTATAAGTGTTATCCAAGTCAATCAACACTATTTAATTTATGCATCTTTGAGAAACCACTACCTTGAGAGTTTGTGGGGCACTAAAATTAGAGAGTGCATGACCAAGAGATGATTGGTTTGGTATCATGTGATTCATTATCTAACTCCCTATCACCCTCTAATATTGGTTCATCCTCTTCTTCCTCATTCAGAACTTCAATATAGAACAAGTTTTTTATTGCATTTATGTCCTTGACTGTATTTGTTGTCACAATTGAAACATAACTCTTTTTCTCTCTTCTCCTCAATTTTTTGTGGAATCAACCTAGAAGGTTGTGGTAATGAATGTGTAGGAGATCTCCTTTTGCTGAAACTTACAATCCCTTGTCACCTACTAGCCAAAAACTTCTCCAGCTTGTCTTTCCATTACTATTGCTTGCAATAAGGAGTTTGGTTGGAATAGATGTACTTCATATTATATTTGATCCTTTAAACTACCTAGAAATATTTCCTTCAAATTTTATTCTATCACATTCTCCACTCTTAGAGAAAGGGTTTTAAATTGCTTAATATAATCCTTGACCATGCTTTTTTTTTTAATTTAGTGAGTTGGTAGAAGTAGCCATCCATAAAGTTATCTCAATAGTGGGTAGCAAGTTCCTCTTGAAAATTGACCATGTGACCACATAAGCCTTCTTTCTCTTCTCATCACATAACCAATAATACCAAATAAATTGATTTTTTTCCAAGTAAAATGATGCCATAACCACCTTTTTTTGACTAGGAACATGATGAAGATCAAATAATTGCTCCATTTGGCATATCTAATTGGTTGTATCATTGCCATATAACTTTCTCATATCCAAATTGAGTATGAATTACCTTGGAATAGGATTATTAAAGGAAGGATCCTTCTTGAAATTAGAGTCAAGCCCAAGGAATTCATGTCCAAAAGAAGGATTATCTTCCACCTTACTAGGTGAATTTTCACCCTTACACTTCATCCCTTGAATAATCATGTCCAACATCTTAGAAAATTTATTTATGTCATTCCTAATTGATGAAATTTCACCCTTGATCTTTCTAATCCCATCATTATGATTAATATCCTCAATTTCTACCTCATCCTTATTTGAAGATTTCCTCAGTGTGGTAGCATTCTTTTTTCCTCTTGTTGCAAGCCTCGTCATGATGGTAGAAAATAATTTTACAATAAATCAAAAAAAATAAAAATAACATAAAAAAAATTATGTAACTTACCAGGGCCTAGGTCATACTCTCCTAGAAAAATCTCCCCAAATTTTGGTGTTTTGTAGTCTTGAGAGAGAAATTGTTGGAAACCCTAATTTTATAATAAATTAATTATTTTTGCTTAAAATTATCTGAAATTTGTACTTTAGTCTCCTATATTACTTCTTCAAAAACCCACCAAAAATTAGGAACCATTTGTATCAATATTTGGGAGATATTCACTTTCTCAATAAATTGGGTAGAAAACCTAATTCTATAATTGTAGACACCTAAAAATGTCCTCTTACGATACCTTGTCATAGCATCGCATCATTTAGACACCTTGTATCATGTTTTTCCCTAGGTACCCATGTCATCACCTAATTAGTTAAATAAATCTTATTTATTTGACTAATTTCATTTATTCCCTTCCTATGCATAATCCATCCATTCCACTAATGTTAATTAAATAATTTATATTATTTAATTAATTAAATCCTTTCTATTAATTCTTCTAATGTTTTGATTAGAAGTAAAAAACAGGTTTTGGAGGGGACCGTAACCTTTTACAAAAAGGAATAGCTGAATAAAAAAGGGAACAACATTAAACAACTAGCAGCCCAATGTCAGCAAACCACTAGCCAAAAAGTAGCCATAAACTGGCATACACCACTACATATTGTTCAAAATTTCAACAGCTTCCATCTCACTAGCAGCAAGCTTTTGTCCCTTAACCCTAGTATTAGAAACCTCAATACCCAAGGCCCCAACCTAATTTTTCAGTCTATTTCTAGTCCTAACCCCAGGCCCACTAGTTTTTACCTCACAACTCAAAATAGAACCTTTAGCAGCACCCTTAACAATAGCATAATCCTCCCCTGTCAGCTTACCCTCAACAGCCATAACATCAGCAGACAAAATTTCCTTTCTCTTATTAGGGGAGAAAGCCATTGTAGAGTCTGACCTAGTCAAGACTTTAGGAGCTTCTCCACTCTTCATAACCACATTCCAAATTTTGTCAATTTTCTCCTCAAGGGATAGCATTCTTCCCTCCATACTCTGTTTCAGATTGACGGTTTCCTCTGCCACAGTATTAGCAATAGTATTGAGACTAGCCATTAAATTATCAATTTGGATTTGGATCGAAGGGTCCTCAACCTTGCAAGAAATACTTCTAATACAAAAATTAGTCCTATTGATCTCATGAAAGAACCATTTAAATAGTTTAAAAAGCACATTGGCACTGTCACAGGCATATCCCAACACATCAGAAAGATCCTCCCTATCAAAATTTTCAATGCGATTTCCCATAGCAACATCCTCTTCAAAAGAAATCTCATGAACCTTATCATCAAAAGCATCCTTACCTTTACCAGTAGTGATAGGAGACTTCATCCTATGAATGGAATTAGCAATTTTCTCCGCAGTAACCATCATCTTTTGAATCCTCTCTGCATCCATTTTCTTAGCTCCCTCAGCCTGTTCACCACCCACAACTCTAACCTTCTCCTACTTCGGAAACCCAATGATAGCACTCAGAACATCCTCACCATGGAAGCCACCAGCCACGGAGAGATGGACATTCTTCACCAGGTGTTGACCAAGTTTCAAAACCCTTCTCTTTCGACTTCCCTCCTCAGGTTACTGCACAAGTCTAGACGCAAGGGGAGGAGAAGAATATTCCCCATAAAGATCATTCTTGTCTTTGCCCCCTTAGAAGGAACAATCGCCTCCACATCATCACTGCAATTCATGTAACCCACTTCCTCATCCATTTTCCTTTTCCCAGATTTACCCTAAACAGGGGATATGGGGCCCTCCTCCAAAGAGACATATGAATCTGAGACATAGTCAACATCATCATCCCTATCCAACTCAGAATCTTTATTTAAAATAAGCCCCCTTTTCCTTAGTTTCTTAGAAGCCCTTTCCTCACCCGACTCAGTTTCATAACCCTCCCTAGCTTTAGCAGAAATATCCTTCAGAGTAACTAGAGTTTTCTGGACATCATGAGCTTTAACATGTTCATAAATCAAAATAATCAACCCCTAATGTAGGACAGAGTTTTTGGGATTCTTCCTATGCTCTTTAATCCTACAGTCCATCGACACCAACAAATAATAGGTAAATGACACCCATTTCTTGTGCCTAAAATGGTTAAGCAACATAAAATGGTAATCATTAATGGTCGTGTACCTTCCTTCCAGGGTTACATACCTCCTAATTTCTTCAACAACATCCCACCAGAGAGCTTTCAAGGAATTCCTCAAATACCCACCACTCTTCGTAGGCTTCAAGTCATCACTCTCATTCTTCTTAAAGAAAAGGGACATTGCAGCCAGTGATTCTTTCTTATCCATGTACACCTTCATACCTTTAGTTGCTAGGCTAGTAATTTGGGCTATGAATTCCTCATCCAGTGTAATTTCCTTACCACCCAATTCCAGGGTTCTCCCTTTCCACCCTTTCTCAACCAATTCAGTAACCTAAGGATTATTGCCATGCAGTTTCTCCATGAAGGGAGTTAGACCACCCTTTTCTAAAATCTCCCACACTTCCTTTCTCTGCTTAGCAGTATCACAGGATTTGGGTTCAACGCGATTTCTGTCCCCACCCATGACGATGGAAAACAAAGACCAAGCACTCAACAGGAAACTCAGAAGGAAGCATCAAACACCACTCAGAACCGAATTATCCAGCAAAAGGCTCTGGAAGCTTATGCGGCTAACACCCACAATCCATGCGAAGGTAACCACAAGCCATACATACCATAATGAATTCAAACTCTGTGCCATATGACAGCCTTTCCTCAAAATCATAACCATACCATCCTTACTAATGATATTCAACCACGTGAGCAAGGACGTGCACACCTTAAAGAACAATTTAACTCTCATTTATAACAATAGTCGTGGCCTCATAAGGGATGGGGTCATTTAAATCCCATACCTTACTATCTCTAACACCAAAGTTAGCGAAGAAATTAGCTAACTTATTTCCCTCTCTCAAAATATGGGAGATATAAATATTATTAAAGGATTTAATAATTTCAATGGAATCCTTGATCAAGGCCTCAATTGTCCAAGACGGAGGAGATAAATTCTTCAAATTATTAATAATGTTCAGAGAATCACCCTCCAGCCAAATCTTCATGTACCCTCTTCTCTAAGCCAAAACAAGACTATGATAAGCATCTGTCGTTAATTCTTCTAATGTTAATTAAATAATTTATATTATTTAATTGATGAAATCATAAATTCAACATTAATTAAATAAATCAAATATTTATTTAATTCATAAAATCTTAAAAGGATCTTTTCACTTTCTTTCCAAAATTGAAATTCATGTGTATCTAATTTATTTATTTAATTAGATAATTCATGAATTATCCTTCTCGTCTTTTTCAGGATTTATTTCCTTTAAAAGTGAATCAAAATCTTTCTATCTTTTCACACCTTATCTTATCTTGTTTTATTTCCTCCTTGATCAAATAAAGTAAAAATCAAATCCTTATCGAATCTTATCAAATCTTATCTCCATCCACATAAATAATCTATAAATACAACCTCTCACAATCCATTTAGAGAGGTTGATTCTTAAGTATCCTCACTCTATCAAAATCATTCTTTAGTCTTCCATCTATCTCTATCATTCTCCATTTGTCATTTTCATTAGGTTGTTATGCTATTGAATTGAGCAACCAACATTCCTCCATTATCAATCCTTCAAAATCTCGCATTCTCATGCAGGTGGAGAAGAGCAATGGAGATAAATCGAGTTTAGCATGGATTTGGGTTTGCATTCATTTGTTATTGTGATTTTCATGCTTGCTCGTACTCTATTGTGCTAGTTAGGATTTGATATATTTCTATTTTACTTTTATATCTAATTTTTCCCCTAATTACATTGGTGAACCTAACGTGAATCCTTTGATCTGGCTTGCTTTTTGCAAGTTTTATTGATTTTTTGTTGCAGATCTGTCATTTTTTGGACAAAACCCCAGGTTTTACAAATTTCTTCATATCTTCTACATAGCTACAATTTTTTCTACAAGATTTCCAAAGAATCTTATGCATCATCTGAAGAGACTACAGTAAAAAAAATTAAGGGTTTATCATCCTTTTTGTAGGATTTATTGTGATTTCATGTTTTTTCATAAAATTAATTTTTTGGATGCAAATCGGTGAATTTTTTAGAATTTTTTACATTTTTGGAAATTTCTTGGAATTCTAATGGGTGTCTATGTTTTATAGATTTAATTTGAAGGTAAAATATAATGCAAAAACATCAGATCTTCATTTTCTGTATGGTTTTCACAAATCCACGTTTCTGGGTGCAAAACAAGGAATTTTTTTGACTTCTTTACATTTCTGGAAAGCTCTCAAAAAATTAGCATGGATCTCTTCTTTGATTTTTTTTTTGTTGGATCAATAAAATCTTCAAATAATGAAATCTAATTCAGCTATGTCAAACACATGTATCTAAAATTGCAATTTTTTGATGAACTTATTTTTTTTATGGCTGCATTATAATATCATTTTTTTATCTTGTAGGTGATCATAAGGAGCTATAGTAGCAGCAATATTAGTCATAGATAGCAGATTGGAAAGAAAAAACTTCTAGGTGCACTCGTTTAATCTTTCATCTCTTAATCTTGTTTGTCACACATTTGGATTTGGGCTCTTAAAATGGATTTTGTCTTCAATCACATATCAAAAATCAGATCTAAAATTAACCATTGTCTTCCTACACATTTGGTTTTGGGTTAAAAAGAACAAGTTCTTCCATTGTTTGCATACACACATTTCATTTCTAAGGTCAATTAACAACTACGAGTGTGAATCAAGTGCATGTGTGATCACAAACACCTCACTTGGTTTTCTTTTGTCAAACCCTTCATAGGAGGCCTGCTAGGGGATTTCATCACCCCTGGGGATGACCTCAATTGAAGTTTGAATCGAAAGACACGCTTGTTTGGGAGTTAAAATCTTATCACTCTTGGCTATGCCCCAAAGAACTTTATACCTTTGGGAAGTGAAGGTGAAGGGTGGGTTACCCCTTTCTCTTGGTTGTGTGGCAGGATTTTGCTTCCAAATTATCCCTAGTCAACCTTGTGCATCTTAGCTCAATACCTAATTGGCCATACCCACTTGACTAGTTCTAGGACTTGTTGATGTGTCTTCTTCAAGTGTGTGCTTAATCATCACATACATAATTTCAAATTCAAACTTGCTTATGTGTCTTGCGTGTGTGATTCATGTGTGTACATGTGTAATCATTTGTTTGAAAATTTCCATATCAAGCTATAAACACCAACACATAAAAATATCATCCTAACCATCCATAACCTTCCCAAAAATTCATCCAAATCATCCAATCTTTTCATTCCACATCATATCCTAATCATCATCATCTTTTTAATCCAATCAACATCATTTAACACCATGCCAACATTAGAAGACCTAGTACCCCAATTCCAAGACCTACTCCAATCACTTTATCAAGCACGACAACCCTTAGACCAACAAATTATACACGGGCTCCAAGGACTCATCCAACAATTTCAACTTCAAACAAACCAATCACCTCAAATACAACATCTCATAGTGCAAGCCCAATATCACATAGCCACTTGTCAAACCCAACCACAACATCATCCCCTATCCATTCATTATCAACCAATGCCACCTCAACCTTATGTGTCATCCCCTTCTACCTCATACCAATCTAATCCATCCACTTCTTTGCATGTCAACACCACATCAACACATCCACCCATATTACAACAAGAACATAGGAGCCCAAGTCCACCTTGGAAACAAAATCAAGATTCTTTCAATTCTCATGCTCCATTTGATAAGGGGAACACCAATCTAGTTCATGCACCCTATAACTCTATCATACCACCCTCCAATCAAATGCCTATACCTAAGCCACCATGTCCTATTCCTAATCCATTGGCCTCTCCACCTTCTAACCCATCAAACTCTTCATTACCCCCACTATCATCTAATCCTCCATCAAATCTACACCCTAAATTCAAAAATTTCAAGAGTAAACCTATGGCATTACCCAAATCCACCCATCCACCTCCAAAGGATGTGATCCAAGGGATACTAGCAAGGAATAAAACATCACCATGTCATCCAACTCATATGTTTGAACCTACCAAAGAGTCTTCAAATACCATGCCCATTCTTACAACCCCTTCATGTAGTCTCCCCCTTGAGCCTATTCAAGAGTCTCCCCCATTAAGTCCAAGTCAACCTCCATCATGTCTCCATGTTGCTAACCATTTAGAACATGTTGAGCCCATTCAAGAGTCACCCCCTTCCACTTCCATTCAAAAAATCCAAGAGTTATGTCAAGATCATTATCCTAAGCATGAGGAAACATAACCTCTCATTCTAATCAAGATCTAGGCCCATCTAATGATCCCACTCATAACATACTTGGTCCTATTTATGATCAAGCTCCCCTATATGATCTTACCTATGATCAAGAAGGCCACAAATTTATGCATTCCATGGTCAAGAGCCTATCACTTCACCTATCCATGAACAAGAAACCTCCATTGTTCCTATCCACCCCCTACCTAGCCCTATCCATGATCCATCAGCATCCACTTCCCTTGATGAGACATATGCCTCCCAAGCACACATATAAGATCAAACAAATACCTTGGATCTAAGTGAACACAATGCTAATAAAGATCCTAATGATCCTCCATCACCCACTATCGACCCCATTGCAAGTCCTCCATCATATCATCTTGGTATTTCCACCCTCATTCATGAATGTTACTCCTTAGAACAACAACAACCATTATCTTCCCTTGCTTCATTTTTTCCATCCAATAAGGAACTCATGTCTAGTATTCCACCTACACCTAGTTCCATTGTCCATTGCATACTCCAAAACATGAACCACCAAGGTAAAGGTCTAGACCTTCATGAACAAGGTATTTTGGAGCCCATCCATGTCAAAGTCCCTCCATGATCTTATGACGTTGGATATACACCCCAAGGACACCAATATCAAGATGTTGGTATTTCCTCCATGCATCCTAAGTCCACTTTCCATCATAAATCCTATCATATGCCTAAAACATATGTTGGAATCCCTCCTCCATCATCCTACAAATTTCTAAAGCATGTGACCATACACCTTCCACCATCCACTTTTCCACCATTACTTCTAAATCCTAATATCCCTCCATCTAATTTACCACCGTTAATCCCAACACCTAATATTCCTACCATCCAATCCTCTTATCCATTTGTCCATAAATACCCTAAAATTCTTAATCATGACCAACAAATGCACACATTGTCTAAATAGTAAGCTTCCACCCATTCCACCATACCCATGGGATTCAAAAGGAAAAAAATCAATGCCTCTACCTATAAAGTAAAAAATCCTCATGCCTTAGGGCATCAATGCAAAGAGTCAAAGCAAAATACATTCAAAAAGTTATATAAGCCCATACCTCCAAAAGAAATGTCTAAAAACAAAATGGTATGGGTACTTAAGAAAAAGCAAATCAAGTCAAACGAGGCATCCACATCACAAAAATCCCAACCATCCCCTCCTATCCAAAATGCACATTCTATTCAAAAATCTCAAATTCCTAAAATCCACGAGCAAAATAAAAAGTCATAAAAATACTAAGTCTATGTGGGTACCAAAAGCACTACATCCACCACCTCCTAAGCAAACATCTTCATTGCTTCCTACACCCCATCCACATCAAAAGCTTCAACATTTATCATAGTGTGTGCAACCATTGGTCATGGTTCCCTTCCATTTCACAACAATTCCAAATACCTCCATCTCCCCACTCTTCACTCATTATCCTACATATCTCCCCCACCACCTTCCTATGGTCCATGCTTTTGGCTAAGCCTCCCCATTCATCTTTTGCATAAGTCCCATATAATCCATTATTTTCCTCCATAATCCATCATCTACCTACTCCATCTCCCTTTCATGTCATCCCTTACTAACATCTATGAGCATAATTTGACATGGTCCATGCGATGACATTCATCTCTAGAGGGACTACCGCCTTTCATGGAACTAGGCACTTGAGTCCCTCCTATCCATATTCCCCTTCTCCTATTCAAAAAGTCAAAAAGGTCCCAAAAAAAAGTCAAAAAAGTAAAATAAAATAAATAAAGAGAAATCCCTTCGTCCAACAGTGAAAACATGGTAAACAAGCACCTTGGATAAGTACCATGATGAAAACCTGGAAAATAGGCATCATGTGTGTAGGTTGATCTTCTATGTCACTTACACTTGGGGGCACAATGTCTTATCTATCGAACCTATCATTTTATCTTACCATCCCACCATCTTTAACCGTCATACATACCTATCATATTTGAGTCCACTTATCCACCCTTCTCCTTTTTATCTTAATGAAGATATAGGGGAAAAAGGTTGAAACATGTTTTGGGTATCTCTTGACATACCTCATCCTATCTAAACCAATCATATCATTATCCTATTGTCATACATTTTGTCCAGAAAAATCCTAAGTCTTGTACCTAGAATGGGGCATGTTATTCCTATGTGGCATAGTCTTTGGAGATGACATCCTTGCTCTCTTATGATACATACCATCCATACCATCCATCCATCTATCATGAGCCTTTTATCCCTTATCTGATCACCCACCCTTGCACCTAGACTTGGTTTTCCCCTTGTCATTGGTATCTAGCACAAAGGCTACTCAAATTTTCATCCTTTGACACCTCAAAACATTTCAAAAGTCCAAAAAAAAAAAGCATTTCAAAAATACAAAAAAATAAAATGGAAAAAGGTCCTAAAAAAAGACAAAAATTAAATAGCCAACAAAGTTCCAAGAAATAAAATTAAACCAAATTATTTCATCCAATCAACTCAATTGAATCAATCCAAGCAATAATCCAAATGCAAGTCAATCCTTAATCCATACCAATCAAGTCGATCAATCTTGTCAAATTATCCAATCACATCCTTTGGTCTTGATCCTGATCTTGTTGTAAACCCAATCAATCAATCAATTATCATCATCCTTGTGTTGATCTAGGGATATGTCATTCCCTGCGATGATAACACTATCATCATTAATCAAAGTCAATCGGTCAATTATCAATCATCCTTGTGTTGATCTAGGGATATGTTGCTCCCCACAATGACAACACTATCATCATCAATCAATCCATCAATCAATGGTTTACAGCTTGACAGGGGCAATACCTTGTTTGTTTTTGTATCATTTGTGCTTGCTTGCTTGCTTTCTTGTGTGTGTTATCATTTTTATATTTCATTTGTGTCAAATTCGACTTACTCCTAGCTAATATTCATATCTTGTATCTAGACAAGGTTGTAGTATGCTAGGGCACATGACACATCATCACTTTGGTCCTTATACCTTGGTGCATAATGTCTAGCGCTAAATCAAACATCATGGTTTCTCACTTTCATTGCATCATAATGCATCCTTCAGTTATTCTATCCATTCCTTCATCTTTAGTTCTTGGCCCATCCCTTTCATTTTGAGAGCCTACCCGTGTTGTCCAACCCGCCTATCCTCTCGAGGGGGCATCATCATTCCATCATCATCCCATCCTTTTCCCCATCTCATTATCATTATCTTATCTTTCCTTCACCATTCATTTTCTTTTACCCATACCTTAGTTTCTTTGAAATGATGTTACTCGACACAAATCTCATCATCTCGAACATCATCTCAAAGAGGGGAAAAATGTAGACACCTAAAAATGTCCTCTTACGATACCTTATCACAACATCGCATCATTTAGACACCTTGTATCATGTTTTTCCCTAGGTACCCATGTCATCACCTAATTAGTTAAATAAATCTTATTTATTTGACTAATTTTATTTATTCCCTTCCTATGCATAATCCATCCACCGGTAATGTTAATTAAATAATTTATATTATTTACTTAATTAAATCCTTTCTATTAATTCTTCTAATGTTAATTAAATAATTTATATTATTTAATTGATGAAATCATTAATTCAACATTAATTAAATAAATCAAATATTTATTCAATTAATAAAATCTTAAAAAGATCTGTTCACTTTCTTTCCAAAATTGAAACTCGTGTGTATCTAATTAATTTATTTAATTAGATAATTCATGAATTATCCTTCTCATCTTTTTCAGGATTTATTTCCTTTAAAAGAGAATCAAAATATTTCTATCTTTTCACATCTTATCTTATCTTGTTTTATTTCCTCCTTGTCAAATAAAGAAAAAATCAAATCCTTATCGAATCTTATCTCCATCCACATCAAGGCTCTATAAATACAGTCTCTGACAATCCATTTAGAGAGGTTGATTCTTAAGTATCCTCACTCTGTCAAAATCATTCTTCAATCTTCCATCTATCTCTATCATTCTCCATTTGTCATTTTCATCAGGTCGTTATGCTATTGAATTGAGCAACCAACATTCCTCCATTATCAATCCTTCAAAATATTGCATTCTCATGCAGGTGGAGAAGAGCAATGGAGATAAATTGAGTTTAGCATGGATTTGGGTTTTCATTCATTTGTTATTGTGATTTTCATGCTTGCTCGTACTCTATTGTGCTAGTTAGGATTTGATATATTTATATTTTACTTTTATATTTGATTTTCCCTTAATTATAGTAATAAATCTCCTAATTCTACTCTAATTCCTCTAAAATTTGGATTATATATTTGCTTGTTATTTTGGAATAGCATTTATGGTATTCTCTCCCACAAAATTCAATATATTGGAGCCTTGAGATGGTGGTTTGGAAGAGTTCGTTTGCAAGTTGTTAGAGCAATGAAGTGTTGTCGAATTACAAAGAGGATTTTCGTATTGATGTACTTCCTTGAATATTAATACAAATATTGGATCTCTTTGGGTGTGGAGTTTTTTCCTGCAAGGCTTTTTCCATGTATATCCTGTGTCACTTGTGTTTGATGACATGTCGTATTGTATTTTTTTCTTTCATTGTTGAAATTGTCAATCACATAATCTTTTTATGGTACTATTGACTTTATAATTTCATATTTTTCAACCACTTTAATAAGTTCATATTTTTTCAAGTTATACCTCGATTTCCAACATTTGGTATTAAAGCTAACAGTTTTGTTGAGGCACACCTTTCTTTTGAGTGTTAAAGGTTTTTTGGTTGCACTAGGAGTTTTACATTGTGGTTTTGTAGATTTGTGAAGAAGATTGTAAACCATGGCTTCTACCTCCCATCAGATATTGAGAAGTTCAATGGAACTGGCTATGATATGTGGAGTTGAAGATGGAGGATCTCCTTAAAGAGAGAGATAAGTGGTTAGCAGTTTCAAGTGAAAAGAAACCAGAATTAATATCTGATGAAGATTGGAAGAAAATGGACAAGGCACGAGGAACCATTTGATTATGTATTGTAGATTACATCCTCTTGAACATTTCATAAGATTCTATCACATATAACTTGTGGAAGAGGATAGGTGATATTTACCAAACCAAAAGTCTAACTAATAAGTTATATCTCATAAGACATTTATATTCTTTAAAAATGAAAGGGGGCGATTCTATTGTAGAACATTTAAATGCTTTTAATATGATTATAAGTCAGCTTGCACATCAGTAGGTGTTAAGATAGAAGAGGTGTTTCAAAGACAATTGTCATTGCACCAAAAGATGAACCTGTTAATGCATGATACAATCACCAAAGTTAATGAATCCATGGGAAGCAGTTAAGCCATGTTGTGAACCCAAGTGTTGCATTGCACAATATAAGGAGACCAAGGGAACACACCTTGCAACCATTCCCCCAGTGCAAGTGATGGGTTCAAACCCGTGACCTAATCTTTGATACCAATTGTTGCAAAGATAGTTGTCGTTGCACCAAAAGATTAGCCTGTTAATGCCTAATACAATTGCCATATTCAATGAATCCATGGGAGGTGGTTAAGCCATTTCATGAACTCAAGAATTGTGTTTCACAAAACAAGGAGGCCAAGGGAACACACCATGCAACAAGAGAAAGATAAATGTATTTTGATTCTTTATTCTTTACCCGAATCTAGGGAAAATCACTAGCATAAGTCCTCCAAAATATCCTCATTCTATTTTGGGCCCCTATGTCCTAAAATCCATCCCCAGTCCTCCATCTAAATCTCCAAATTCAAAATCCACTTCTCCACAACTCCACCACCCCTCAAAGTGTGTGTCAATGTTGATCTTTCCAACATCCCATTTACTTGCCCACAAGTCTTCCAACGCCTCATCCATTTTCTAAAATTCATCCCCTATCGCACTCCTTTAATTCAATCCTTTGCATAGATTTTTATATATCTCCCCATCCATTTCATCCCCCTTGACATCATTGAACCAACATCTATGAGCATACCTCCAATTATCTTGGTCTAATATAAAAATTCTTCAAGGGATACCATCCATGGAATCAAACTCTTGAGTCCTTCCATTTCCCTATCATGTATCCACTATCTTCTAAAACTTGTCCAAATCCTTATCCTCATCCCTCTCCATCCATACTATTAAAAAAATCCAAACAAGAATTGTTTTTTTTTTTTTTAAGTATAGAGTAATAATTCATCTAATGGTGAAAACCACTTCTTGTGGCACCTTGGACAAGTACCATGATGAAAAATTAGAAAATAGGAATTTTGTGTAAACCCTCATCCTCTTGCACCCTACACTTGGGTGCAAGTTTCCTCCATGTTATCCTATCTACCACATCCTATCCACACCTTCCACTATCCCTCACCCCCTATCCATCATCCTATATAGGTACATCCCCCTTATCCACCTTTCATCTTAACAAGGCTAAGAATCTTCATTAACATCATGTATCATATCTATCTCACATCACCCACATATTCCATCCCATATCCCTCACCCAATCCTTCATCTTATCTCCTTCCAATCATCATATCCAAATGTATCTTACCTTCCCTCCTTTGATATTGATCAAAATTAGGGGGAAAATATTCTTGCATACTTTGGACAATACAAACCTTACTTCCTCTACCATACATACTTCTTATGCACACCATTATCTCATCTTATGAATCATTTACCACCATGCTTCCATCCTCAATCGCACTACACCTAGTGTGGGAAATTCTCATTTCTTTGCAACATAGTCCTTGGAGATCCATTATCCTATCCTCGCCCTATTATCCTCCATCTACCATCCTCCTATCTACCATCACTATCCATCCACTCAATCCCTCCATCCTTCCATTTTTTACAAATCCTTGGTTCTCCCTTTATCATTTGTTCTTTTCCATCCTTTTATCTTAACCATCACATCCTCCACACAATCCCATCATATTCAATCCATTTAACCTCCTTCCATCTATTTAATCAAAAAATCCCAAAGAATCCAATCCAATTGTAATCAATCCTAATCTACACAATCCAATCTTGCAATCTAGCACACCATTCCAATGCATTCATCTATTTTGATCCAAATCAATTGATAATCCATTGATCAATGTTTATCCAATTATCATCATAGGGATATATCCTTCCCAATCCTTGTGATACACATTTTTCTTATTGCTAACTTTGTTATCCTTATCATCATCAATCCATCAAGTAATCAATTGCTTTTCAGCTTGACTAGGGGCACAATCCCAGTTTATTTTTGGCTTGTTGTTCATGCTTTCTTATTGCTTGTGTGTGCTATTACTGTTTGTATTTATCATGGTCTTCTATTTTATGGTGTCGTAAGTCATATATGTGTGTACTTGACCTTTTTTATCACATACTTCGCACATTGTCACTCAAGTTCCTTATGCTTTGGTGCATAACGTCAAGTTCAATATCAAATCTAGGTTGCTTATACCATTGCAACATGATTATCATATATCCTCACTCTTTATCCATCTATCAACCATACTTATCTCCTTTCCATCCACCTTCTCCCATGTCATTTTTTCTTTCATCCTATAATCCTCCAATCAATTTCGAGAGCACACTCATGTTCTTGGAACCTGCCTATCTTCTTAAGGGGGCATACCACTACTTTCTCATCATCTTTCCTCATTCTACAAGTGATAGGCATTATGAAACTATTCCTTATCCCTTTCTACCTACCATGTTTTTCTTCTTTGATATAAAATTGCTTCTTATAGGGGTAAGTGCACCAAATTTTGACACAAAAAAAGGTGTCAAATTGGAAAAAAATTTGTAAAACCTCATTTTGGGCACACCAAATTTGGAGAGTGCAAAATTTGGTGCTCGCCAAATGTTATGTTTGAAGGCTTTGCACTTTGGTGAGCACCAAATGTACTCTATAGAATTTTTTTCATTGTGTAATCTTAACCATATATGGAGACCTACGAAGGGGAGAGAGAAGAGTGGGATTAAGAGGCAAAGAAGAGTGTAAGACTGTTTTAGGAGGGATGAAGAGGCAGAGAGAAGTTTTTTATAATTAAGTTTTCCCCAAACATCACCAAGAGTGGGAAATTATCATCAATTGTCTCCTAGTTAGTGAGAGCATGCTCTTCTTCACAATTTTCCTACAAAGTGATCATACTAACTAGCAAACCAAAATGACAAGAAAAGAAAAGAACACACCATTTACCTACACTTGGGTATAAGTAAAGGTGATACAAAGATGAAACACATATTAATATATTTTTTTAGAAAGATATAAAGGTGATAACATGATAGAAAGTGGAAAGAGAATAAAGAGTGAGAAATGAGTTAGGCTATGGAATAGTTAGCAATATATAAATCTATTGTACTCTTTGAATGTAACACCTATTGATAGTAATATATACATATGGTACTATAGATTGATTAGATTTATATGAATGATGTGTTATAGTGTATGTTATGGTTGCTAATAAATTTATTTTAGTATTTCTATATGTTATTTCCTACCAAAATTTCTTATAATATACCACACTCACTCTTATTCTCTTCTTATCTATGGAACTAGGGCATATAATACAACATTTAAATTACCCAGGCATAAAATATTTGATGTGCACCATTACTTTCCAACATCTTAGCTTCATTGTTAGGACCTTGGTAAAAGGGATAAAATTATCTAAAACTGCAAATACAAAAATTACAATAGAGAGGGACTTTGATAAGAATAAGGCAACATAAATATCAATTATGATACTTCGAAGACTTGAATAAAGGAGGATTACAATTAAAAATAGATAATATGTCATGATTTGTGATAGAATATCATAATTTATAGCCTTGGGAGAGTGGGTTAAGCATCTCGAGGATGAAAAATCTAAAAGTGGGATCCAATAGGGATCTTTAGAGATATGTGATCATAAAGATAAAAATAAACCTAACCTATTATGGGTGCATAAAAAGGATTGAAAAAATTCTAAATCTAAAAAAATCATGGTAAAATTAAATAACAAGAGGAGAGAGTTAAGGAAGAAATTGAATTGGAAATAGAGGTGAACATGGAGGAAATGAGGTTGAAAAAACTTTAGAAAAGAGAGGACATATATCATAAGAGATCAAGTCTTACACTCTTCTCTCTCTTAATCCTCAAACATATTTCAAGAGGGATGAAGAGGTAGAGAATGATTAAACCCTCAAGCCTCAACCCTAATCCCTCAAGCCTCAACCCTCTTACACTCTTCTTTGCCTCTTACACTATTTCAGGAGGGATGATGAGGTAGAGAAGGATTAAACCCTTAAGCCTCAACCCTAATTGTTATCCCTAAACCTTCAACCCTCAACCCTTGAACCCTCAACCATCAAGACTCAACCTTTAAACCCTAATCCCTCAACCCTCAACCCTTGAACCATAAACCCTTAAACCCTTAAACCCTCAACCCATAAACCCTAAACCATTAAACCCTTCAAAACTCAACCCTCAACCCTCTTCCTTATACATTAAACCCTAACCCTAATCCATAAACCCTATACCTTAAACCCTAATCCATCAACCCTCGACCCTTCAACCCTAATCCTTCAACCCTCAAGCCTAATCCCTATCCTTAAACCTTCAAACCTCAAACCTCAACCCTAATCCCTCAAACCTATACCTTAAACCCTAATCTATCAACCCTTAGACCTTAATCCCTCAACCCTCAACCCTTAAACCTTAAACTCTCAACCCTCAACTCTCAACCATTAAACCCTTAACCCTCAACCCTCAACCCTCAACCATTAAACCATCAACCCTTAAACCCTAATCCCTCAACCCTCTACCTTATACATTAAACCATCAACCCTAATATATATCCCTAAATCCTCAAATATCAGCCATTAAACCCTCAACCCTTAATCCTAAACCCTTAAACACTTAAACGCTTAGCCCTCAACCCTCTACACTCAACCCTCTAGCCTCTACCCTATACATTTAACCCTCAACCCTAATCCCTCAACCCTATACCTTAAACCTTAAACCCTAAACCATAAACCTTAAACACTAATACCTCAACCCTCATCCTTAATCCCTATCTCTAAACCCTCAACCCTAAAATCTTAAACCCTCAACCCTTAAGCCTCAACCCTTAAACCCTTAAACCCTCAACACTAATCCCTAAACACTATACCTTAAACCCTAATCCCTCAACCCTTAAACCTTAAACCCTCAACCCTCAACCCTTAAACCCTAATCCCTCAACCCTTGACCCTTAAGCACTCAACCTCTAACCCTCAACCATCTACCCTATAAATTAAACCCTCAACCCTAATCGCTCAACCATATACCTTAAACCCTAATCCCTCAACCCTCAAATCTTAAACCACCAACCATTAAACCCTAATCCCTCAACCCTCAACCCTCAAACTTTAAACCCTTAATCCCTCAACCCTCAACTCTCTACCCTATACATTAAACCCTCAACCCTAATCCCTCAACACCCAACCCTTAAACCCTAATTCCTATCCCTAAACCCTCAAACCTCAACCCTTAAACCCTAAATACTCAACCCTCAACCCTTAAACCCTCAATGCTCATCCCTCAACCATTAAACCCTAAACCCTTAAACCCTCAACCCTATACCTCAAACCATCAACCCTTAAATCCTAAACCCATAAACCCTCAACCCTTAAGCCTCAACCCTTAAACCCTAAACCATTAAACCCTTAAACGTTCAACCCTCAACCCTCTACCCTATACATCAAACCCTCAACCCTAATCCCTCAACCCTATACCTTAAACCCTAATCCATCAACCCTCAACCCTTAAACCCGCAACCTTCAATCCTCAACCCTTAAACCCTTATCCCTCAACCCTTAACCCTCAACCCTCAACCCTAATCACTCAACCCTATACCTTAAACTCTAAAGCCTCTACCCTAATCCCTCAACCCTATACCCTACACATTAAACCCTCGACCCTAATCTCTCAACCTTGTTCCTTAAACCATAATCCCCCAACCCTCAACCCTTAAACCTTATACCTTAAACCATAATCCATCAACCCTCAACCCTTCAACCCTAATCCTTCAACCCTCAACCCTAATCCCTATCCCTAAACCCTCAAACCTCAACCCTCAACCTTAATCCCTCAAACCTATACCTTAAATCCTAATCCCTCAACCCTTAAACTCTAATCCATCAACACTCAACCCTTAAACCCTCAACCCTCAACCCTCAACCCTTAAACCCTAATCCATCAACGCTCAACCCTTAAACCCTCAACCCTCAACCCTAATCACTATCCCTAAAACCTCAACCCTCAACACTTAAACCCTAAACCCTTAAACACTTAAACACTCAACCCTCCACCCTCTACCATATACATTAAACCCTCAACCCTATACCTTAAACCCTAATCCCTCAAACCTCAAAACTTAAACTCTCAACCCTTAAACCCTAATCCCTCAACCCTTAAACTCTCAATCTCCAACCCTCAACACTTAAACCCTCAACCATTAAACCCTAATACCTCAAACCTCAACCCTCAACCCTCAACCCTCAAACCTTAAACCCTAATACCTCAACCCTCAACCCTTAAACCCTAATTCCTCAAGCCTAATCCCCTAAACCCTCAAACCTCAACCCTCAAATCCTAAACCCTTAAACCCTCTACCCTCTACCCTATACATTAAACCCTCAACCTATACATTAAACCCTAATCCTTCAACCCTCAACCCTTAAACCCTTAATCCCTCAACCCTCAGCCCTCAACCCTCTACCCTTAAACCATCAAACCTTAAATCCTTAATCCCTCAACCATCAACTCTCTTCCCTATACATTAAATCCCCAACCATAATGCCTCAACCCTATACCTTAAACCAAAAATCCCTCAACCCTTAAACCCTAATCCCTATCCCTAAACCCTCAACCCTTGACCCTTAGACCCTAAACCTTCAACCCTCAACCCTCAACCCTATACCTTAAACTCTAATCCCTCAACCCTTAAACCCTTAATCCATCAACCCTCTACCCTTAATCCCTCAACCCTATACCTTAAACCCTAAACCCTTAATCCTCTATCCTATACATTAAACTCTCAACCCTATATCTTAAACCCTAAGGATGGAAGACAAGATAGAGAGTGTAGGGGAGACCTAGAGAGGGTTGAGAGAGAATGGGTATGTATTGGTTAAGAGGGAAGGAGGAAGAGAGGGAGTGAAAGGTAAAACCTTGACTATCTATCGTTGATCACAAATTGTAAAATCTAAGTGTTATCAAACTGGTGGAGAGAGACACAAAGAGAAAGCAAAGTTTGTTTTTATCAATGCAATCAATTTGGCGCTTGCCAAATGAGTTGCATTGGGAAGTACCAACCCAAAGGGTTGTATTTTTCCTTCGGCATCCAATCCAAAACCATTTGATGCCAAGGACGTGATTTTATGAAAGGGTAACACAATTTGACACATTTTTGGTCATGCTAACTGTCAAGTTTACACGTCTTTCAATACAAGTTTATAAAAAAACTATGATGATGTTAGGCTCTCTCTTACCTATATAACCATACAATTTTTTAAATATTTTTATTATGTTAAAAGATTTTCATCCATAACTTATCTTGTTATTGGCCTTTTTTTGTTACATAGACGATTGTTGTTGCACCAAAAGATCAACCTGTTGATGCTCAATACAATCGCTAGAGTTAATGAATCCACAAGAGGTGGTTAATCCATGTCACGAACCCAAGAACTGTGATGTACAACACAAGGAGACCAAGGGCACACACTTTGCAACAATCCCCCCAGTGCAAGTGAGGGGTTCAAACCCATGACCTAGGCTCTAATACCAATTATTGCACGGACGATTGCCATTTCACCAAAAGATTGACATGTTAATGTCTGATACAACCACCAAAGTTAATGAATCCACGAGAGGTAGTTAAGCCACGTCATAAACCCAAGCACTGCGCTGCACAACATAAGGAGACCAAGGGCACACACCTTGCAACATGTTTTTTGTCAAAAACCAACATGTGCTAGTTTTAGGATAGATTTTTACTTGTTCATAGAATTTTGAAACACATTACATTTTTTAAACTAGATTCCATTCTACACATAATGAAAAAAAATGATTTTTAATTAGTTTTCAAAAAAAATAGAGGGAACACGCTCAAATTTTAGCTTTTTGGGATGTGTCCACTTAAAAAAAAATCAAATATTATATATTCATTCAAAATTAGCCAAAAGAGCATGTATAAACTTCATGGTGTTAGCTAATTTCTCAGCATTCAAATTTTTGAAATTCTAAAAAAAGTTAACAAAAAAAGGAGGGGCCCATAGACGCTATGCTGGGTATTTTTATAAAATAGGACCACTTTTGGCCCCCCTTTTTGAAACCTTTAATCTTCATTATTTTCAAAAAAAAATAGTAGCTTAGAAAGTAGATTTAGAGAACTACAACTCTTCTTCTTGTTGCATCTTCAAATTTTGAGCATAACTATCTTCATTTTCTCGTGAACATCAGACTTTGCTATTTTAAAGAAAAAAGTGGCATCTTAAGAGCCATTTTTGTGTCACAACTTGGTGCACTTACCCATAGTCATGATGTCATATCAAAGAAGGGAAAAATGTAAACACCTAAACTTGTCCATACCCAACCACGCTTGAATTTACCTCATTTTAGCCATTAATTAAATAAATAATATTATTTAATTGATTCATTCATCGTTATCCCTCACCCTTATTTATATTTAATTAAGTTTAACCTTATTCCCAAATCCTCTAATCAAATCAATTAATTAATACCTACAAGTAATTAATTGATTTAGACTAATTAACTCTCATTACTATTTTTCCTAATATTTAATTTCATCTCACCCTCAATCCTTGTCCATTCAATCCTAGTCATTGAATCCATTTACATGGATCAAGATATAAACTTTCCATCTTGTGACAAGTGTTCTAATTTTCCTACCGTACCCAGTTATCACACATGTGAAGTCACTCTACCTCTTACACATGTCATAAGGTATCCACCCTACCTCCCTCACTTGTTTCCTTCATGAGCCTCCATGTGTATGTGCTAACACGTATGAGCACACTTATGATACATGTTATTCTCATGCCTCCACCTTGTGACACTTCTAAGCCTTCAATTGATTACTCCACTCTCATTCAACCATATCCATCCATTAACCTATTTATCTTGGCCATTGATTTTTTCTCATGGAAAAATCTATAAATAAAGGCATTTTCTCTCATTTTCATCATCTTTCCATATCCTAACTACATGTCCTATCTTCTATCCAATTTATCTTCATCCTACTTTCATGTTGTTGTCATAAACAACCACATTCCACCATCTATCACTCATCCAAAGAGAAAATCAAGTAGAAATGGGTGCATCTACTCTATCCAAGTGAGAAGGTAAAAGGAAAGGTAAAACTAATTTTTAGCTTTTATCTATTTGTTTTATGTCTTTTACATTTTATCACCTTTACATACATACATCATACAAGTAAACAAAAAAAAGTTTAAGCATAATCTTATCGTCTAGCTCAAAATCATTTAAAACCATTTTATTATAATTGCAAACATATATATTTTATTTATTTACTTCTAATTTGTTAGATTTAGTAATCCAACAATAAAATAAAATTAATATATTAAAGAAATAATTTATGCTTAAGACAACAAACACACATAGCCATAGTGAAATATATTTACATGATTTAAATGTGTGTGTGTATTAGATCCCTTCATGAAACTATGTCTTAAAGATCGCTAGACGCTTTATCTCCAATGATACTCTCTCTTTATTATAAAAACATCAAAAAAAAAAAATCATATTCATAGACAACAAAAGAGTAATTAGTCATTATCAATAATAATCACTTTTTAATTTAATATGAAAAATTAAATAATAATGTATCAATATTGAATTACTTACATAATCTTGAAAATATGTTTTCAACAATAATAATCATAAAAAAAAATAAGTTAAAAGATGGATCATATCAAGAATCAAACAATAATTCCATCAGCATACTTATCTATGAATGAGTATCTAATTATTTGTGTGGTAGACAGCCTGTGACAGTTTTTGACCCAAAACATTACTAGCGACCCTGATGAATGACATAAACAACATTAAATTTTGATTTTAAAAAACTAATTACAAAATTTCTGATGGAATTCTATGCTTTACAACTCAGACCTGAATGAGGAATAATATGAAAAGATAAGGTGTTAGCTTCAAAGCATCAGCCGATCCTTCAAGCCTTGTTTATTTGCTCATTTAATATCATAAGTATTGGAAAAAACATGATACGGCAATGAAGTGGCCAGACACAGTTTTTGATCCTTAGAGTGAAACACCTTGTGTTTATCAACAAGGTCTGCACCCATGACTCTGCTTAAGCTTCTTTCTCAGAAAGCCCTACTTCCTTTGGCCAAACTGTTAATTGAATCCTTTAAGGTACTGTAAGAGAATATTATCAAACTCCTGTTTTAATTGAAATAGTTCAAGGAGTGGGTCATTGGTCTTTGCTTTCACAATAAAGGCCCACATTTGAATCCCCAAAAGAGATGTACTGTACTACTGAGTAACTTCCACTAAAATTTCTGAGTGCAGTTGTGGGCTTACAAATTACAGAAATTGAATTATACTCCCCACCTATTGTATCAAAACTTATGACCTGCAAGCTCTCTGGATCAGACGTTTGATTTCTGGAGTGGATTTGCATCCTGCAACATTTCTACCACATTCCTCATGGTAGGCCTGTTGGCAGGCAAGGAATTGGTACAATGAAGAGCAATTCCGAGGACTGAAAGTATTGAGTCTTTGTAGAAATTGAAACTTTGAAGATCCAAAATCTCTTGCAACCCATTTTCCTTCTCAATCATTCTGCTTACCCACTTGACAATGTTGGCTCCCTCTCCATATGATGGGTCAACTGGGCGCTTTCCAGTCACCAGTTCTAAGAGCACCACTCCAAAGCTATACACATCACTTTTTGTTGTAGCCTTCAGTGTGTAAGAAAACTCTGCAAAAATGGAATGAAAATAAGTAAAATATACCAAAGTTTTCATAGATAAAGGTAATCAATGGTAATCAAAGACTACAGCAAGGTCTTCCAAAAGTCTTGTTGATTTTTTCAGTCCGCATTCATGCTGTCTATCGGACATTCAGGATCTTTGCATTTATGGCCACTATGGGATGGATATTCAAGTACTCTGCTTTTGCGCTGCTCAATGGACTTTCAGGGCCTCTTTAGAGTGTGAATTGCAGATTCTTGAAAAGTTTTTGGGGCTTCTGTCCCCATGCAGCTGCTTAAGTATGTTTTCTGCTTAAATTTAAGCAGTTTAAGCAACTGCAGTGTTCCCATGCAAAAATAAATTATCATAGGGAAGGATAATTTGGAATCTTTTTAAGCAGCTACTGCTTAAGAATTGAAAATAAGCTGTTGAAAAAAAGGGGGGTTGGAAATAAGCAGCAGCTGCATAATATCAAAGATGCCACAGGGCTCCACTAATTTCTTTCCCTCTTTTTTAATATATGTTTTTATTTTTTCTTTTGAATTTTTAATTGCACAAATTAATATTAACTATTATGAATACAAATTTATGTTGACTGCTTAAAAATAAGCAGCAAAATTAACTGTTCATGGGGCCACCAGCTAAGCAGTGGCTGCTAGTCAAAATAAGCAGTGACTGCTAGCCAAAATAAGCTAAGCAGCTGCATGGGGACTGTAAATTTTGACGGCCCTAGTTTAATACCATGTTTTAAAATTTGGACAAACTATTATCTGAAGCAAGGTTCTACTCTGGTTGTGATTTCTCTACCATTGAGTTGCTCATTTCATGACGAACTTTAAGTTCTGTCTAGAATTGTGGACTCAATTTCTAATATTTTTCCTGGTGAAAACCCATATGCCTGATGGTCTTTTATTCTGAAAAGCATGACCTACTTCATTCAATATCTGAGGTTTGCAAAGAAAAGGTATCAGTTTCACCATTATGTGGTGAATGGCTAATCTTATTTGAGATATTCACTTCTTGTTTGATGCAGAAGCATTCCGGGACTCGTGCAATCCTGCACACCCAAAACGATCTTCTTCTTAATTTTAGTCATTTTCCTCTGAGTTTTGCTTGTTGCAGTTTTGTTTGTTGTTTGTTTTTGCTATTCTTGTTGCTGTGTGGTTTCTCTCTGGTGGGTGTAGCTGGACTAACACTTCAAACCTTCCAACACTGTGTGCTGACTGAGATTTACATATTTCTCTTAATCAAATCTGGGCGCTGTTGAATACTGCCATCCTTTGGTTGGCGCTTCAAAAATAACATAGATGCTTTACCACAAATAGCAGGCGGCAGTTGCATTAACTGGGCGCACTATTTCACCCATTCTTCCACCACCTGGCGTTTCATCTTTTCCATTATGTCAGGCAGTTCTTATTTTCCTTGCTTTACCGGCTGTTACAAAAGGAGAATCCGCATATTTGTTTTCATCTAACATGGAGCAGTTAATAGAATAACCTTAAGTATTGTGCAAGCTGTTTAATATCCTGGAGGGGCCCGCTCGGTATGGAGAATCTTCCTAACTGGTCGAGTGGTGGCCTTTAATTAAAGTTTCACTCCATGCTTTAAAATGGTGCGGCTGTTACTATTCTAGCCGCCTGCGGCTAATCCACATTATTGGCGAATCTGGGTGACAGATTTAAATTACTTTCCCCGAATTCTAAAAAAATTAGAAATATAAAAAAGAATACCTATAAAAAGAAGGGGATTGTAAGAAGAGTGAGGAGTGAATTGAGTTTGAAAAGAGAAGAGATGGATAACGGTGCAGGTCACTTTTCTAGAACAGATCAGTAGTTCATGCATCAGAAATTATATTCCTCCAATGTCTTGAAAGAGGCGAAAACGGTCTCCTGGCCTGTGTAGGCCTGTAACTTCTGTCGTTAATCTAAATATTCATGTCATTGTTAGTAAGATTTGAGACGGTTCCGCATATATCCTTGTAATTTTTCTGGATTTTAAAAGATTGTCACATGTTGCTGTTAAAGTGCATTACATGTTAAAAGAAATTGGCTTTTTGAATAGTCCTATTGAAGGTTCTCAGTTCAGTATGCATCATTGTTTCAAAGATACTCTGATACACTACCTCTGGGGATTATTGCTATGAAACAATGAAAGGTAAGGCTTCTTGATATGCATCTAGATTCCAAAATAAGTAGATTAAAAACAGAAATAAAATCATGCAAGCTTGGTTTTGGTTACCTGGTGCGATGTACCCGTAAGATCCTGCAACTGCAGACATGGTCTCGTATCCTTTTTCATATTTTTCCAAGATCATGGCAAGGCCAAAATCGGCCACATGAGCATGAAATTCTTTGTCCAGCAAGATATTGTTTGATTTTATGTCACGGTGAATAATAGGAGGACTGCAATCATGGTGAAGATAAGAAAGACCTTGAGCTGAATCTAAGGCAATAGTGTGCCTTGTAGGCCAGTCAAGGCTACTAGGTTTAGGTCCATAAAGAACATCTCCTATGCTTCCATTTGGCATGTATTCGTATACTAGCAGGTTCGAATCCTCTGCAGAGATGCAACACCAGAGCTTCACAATGTTCTTGTGTCGAATAATTCCTAACGTTTCAATTTCTGCTTTGAATCCACTGTCATACCCTGAGTCCTCAATCTTTTTTCTGCCAGGAAGCCTCTTTACAGCCAGAGTCTCACCATTTCCCAAATTTACCTTGTAGACTTTTCCAGCTCCACCAGTAGCGATTACACTGGCCTCATTCAGGGAGTCCACAATTTCGTTCTCATGAAAAAGCAGCTTGTGGAAGGTCACCACATTCCAAGGGCCTGCATCAATTTTTTCCTTACCCTTGACACTGGTAAGATAGAAATAATTCTTGTAGAAGCATCCCAACCCGAGAACCAAAATTATAGCCGCACAGGAAAGGATAACACAAAGTATCCACATCTTCAAATGGTCTTTTCTGATAGCACATGGCTTGATGTCTGAAAAGCCTTCTCCACACAGCTGCGGATCATCTAAAAATGATCCCTTGTATTTGTTCAAGCCACTGGGGACTGTACCAGAGAGCTGGTTGCTCGACACATTGAAGAAATTCAGATGGAGGCCGGCTAAGGAAGCAGGCACCTGTCCACTAAAATGATTATTGGATAAATCAAGGTATGTTAGGCTTTGCAGAGAACCAATCTGCACGGGAATTTCACCTGATAGATCATTTTGTTTCAGACTAAGCACTGCAAGCCGACTGAAAGATCCAAAATTTGAGAAAATTGCTCCTGAAAGTGAATTTCCTGATAGATCTAATACCTCTAGTTGATTCAATCCAACTAACTCATCTGGTAAGCTTCCTGAGAATTTATTATTGCTTGCATTCAAAAACGACAAAGAGCTCATCATGCCAATTTCAGATGGAAGCTTACCTGAGAAGTAGTTGTCATCAATTTCCATCTTCGACAGACTCTTTGCACTCCCGACATCTGGAGGAATGCTGCCCTCAAATTTATTACTACTGAATTGTAGCAACGAAAGTCCAGGAGATCCCCATAAATCTTTTGGAACTTCTCCACTAAACTGATTATTTGCTAATCTAAGCCTTACAAGACTTGAGCAATTCCTAAGTGCTGATATGCTACCATTGAGCATATTATTGAACAAAATCAAATACAGCAACTTCCCCCCATTACAAAGCTGGGACGGTATTGACCCACTTAATTGATTGCTTGATAAATCAAAATAGGAAAATTGGGTGTTACTTCCAAGCTTCTGAGGAATTTGTCCATGAAGTAAATTATTAAACAGATACAATTCACTCAACATAGTTAGACCTTCAAGACTAGCAGGAATCTCATCAGACAAATTATTATTCATTAAATGCAGAGATTTCAGCATGCTTAAATTCCCTACACTCTGAGGAATTTCTCCCGTGAGTTCATTGCCCGAAGCATCAAGCGATTCCAAGTACCTCATCTTTCCAATGTCTGTTGGTATTCCACCGTTGAGCCTATTACTGAATAGCTGCAAACTCCTTAGCTTTACAAGGTTGCTAATGGATCCATGCCAAGACCCAGTTAGATTATTCTGAGAAACATCCAAATGCTGAAGCTCTGCTAATCCACCGATAGAGCCTGGGATTTCCCCTTGTAGATTACATTGGCTCAACCATATCTGCTGCAGTTTCACCATTTTTCCAATCTCCCAAGGAATAACACCACCATCAAAAGGATTATTGGTCAATCTTAAATATACCAAGTTCGTCATATTGCCCAAAAACCCAGGAATAGTTCCTCCCAACAGATTGTAATAAAGATCAAGTGTTTGCAAATTTTTAAACTGAGCAAACTCCACAGGAATTGAACCTGAAAAATTGTTGCCTGATAAATCCAGGACTTCTAGACTTGCTATCTCTGATATAAAACCAGGGAGCAGACCTGTAAGTAAATTCTGAGACAAGTTTAGATGCTTCAGATTGGTACATCTAGTTGAATCCTTGGGCATTTCCCCTGTGATAGAATTGTTGGCCAGGGATAGGAATGTGAGATTTTGAAGGCTGCAAACTACAGACGGGAATGGCCCTTCAAGGCCTAAGCTTCCTAGATCAATTTCTACAACATGGGCGTTGTTGTTGTCACATGTTATGCCATTAAAGGTGCAAGGGGAGCTGGTATTACTCCAGTTTTGGAGCTGGTGGTAGGGATCTGAAAGGGCCTGTTTTAGGGCCATTATGTAGATTAGGTCTGGAGAAGAGGAACCAGCAATTCCATTACTAGTGTCTAGCAGGAGGAGGCCTAGAAAACAGATTGAGAGCATTTCAAAGGAAGAAGCCATGGAATGACCTTATTCACTGTGACTGGTCAGAGACATCCGGTGATCACAAAATGGCTTTCTACATTGAAAAATATTACACGAAACGTGTGGACCATTAAATAAAATCAATTTTTCTCCATTGTCGTATTTGTATTCTATGCAGGATGATAAGACAACCTGAACTGACATTGTTTGACTAATCTGTGACCCTTTAATTAAAGTGACATTGTTCACTGTGACTGGAGACTCGGACGGTCATCGGGCAATCCAAAAATGGCTTCAATCTAAAAATCTAGATGCAATGTGTGAACCACCAAAGATAAATCTTCCTTGTTTGTCATATTTGGATTTATATGAAGGATGATTTATTTTATTATTCCTAGGGGCCTAACTTTTCCGTGAAATCTTCACATGATATGCCTTCCAGAAGCTCTACATTCGGTCGCTTGTTTCCTAGTGCGTGATCGTAGTGGATGAGAATAAAATTTCTGAGAATTTACAGCAAATTGTCAATACACTTTGATGAGCATGTCCAGTAAGCAATTTTTTTAAATATATATTTTAATTGAAATATTAATATATATATTTGAAAAGAAATATATATACAATAATATTAGACTAGTACAAATATCTTAAATATATCTATTTAAAAAATGAAGAGACATATCAAAATTATTTTATTTACTTAAGAATTATTTTGCTTAAAAGTTATATGTCAATTTTTAGTGTCCAAACACGCTACAATTACATAAAAGATAAACTAATGAAAGTGAATCTAAAACAAAAGTGAAAAGAGTTAGATATGCATTTTCACCATTACAATATTTCAATAGAAAAAAACACAATAGAAACTAAATGGAAAGGGTGCACTACACATTATATAACCAAAGTCGATTACTTTTTTCCTAGACTTTACAATAGAACAATAAAATACAATAATATTCATGGAAAAACATAAAAGTTTTATGGAATCAAGATCATCCCAAACACCATGGCTTCTTGAGAAGCTTCAAATATTTTCCTTGTAGCTTCTTCTAAGAAATGTTAACTACTTGTTAAGATTTATCTTCGTAGAAGAGGAAGCAACACGCTTTTGGTGAAAGAGATATTATTGCATGGGTATGCAACAAGTTGTCAAAGTTTAGACATTTGAGGTGTTGTGTTTAATTCTCTTAAACTCGCTAAAATTAAGCCTCAAAGAAGTGTTGTAAAAAGTATAATAGGGTAATGAGTGTTTGACTAGAATGAATTATTGTAAACCAAAAATTTCATAGCCTAACAATTTTCTCTCATGTTTTACACTTTTGACACATTTATGTTCTTAAGGTGGTCCTTCTAGAATTCACTAATTTGGACACATTTTTTTGTTTTTAAGGTGATCCTTTTAGAATTAATTAATGTGCTCATTTTTTATGTTATTTAAAGAGGTCTAAAAATCCTTGAGTTATGTGCCTATAGTATGTTTTTAAAGGAGTTGTCCCCAAGTCATTTTACATAACATGTTATTCATATGAGAGCATTTCTAGGACAACATTTTTCCATATATTTCTCTAATATTTTGTAAGCTTGCAATAACCTTATTTGACTACACCAACACTTGACATCCAACTCCATAATCATTTTCTCTTTACTAAAGAAGGGACTTAACACACTTTTAGACCCTAGCTTAGTAAGCTCCCCAATATTATTTAACACCACCTTTGTCTTCTGTACTCTAGATGATGATAAGCTAATCTTCTTTGTGGGTACCAAAAAACATTTCCACTCTAGCCAAAAGACCCTAGCTTAATAAGCTCCCCAATATTCTTTAACACCACCATTGTCTTCTATACTCTAGATAATGATAAGCTAAGAATCTTTGTTGGTACCACAAATCATTTCTACTCTAGAAAAGATCACAACTTTTAAGATAGGATCACAAGTTTTAGTCAAGACCCTAGCTCCTAAAATCCATCATCATAGATGCAACTCCATCCCAAACACTCAACCATTCACAAATTAGTTGTTACAAATTTCTAATTATGGACCTCATCTCATAGTTTAGTTCTCAAACATCCATCACAACATATAACTAGTTAGGTTTACATAATAAGGTACAAAATTCAAATGACCTATTTTAATTTTACATATTTCTATTTAATATCTTAGGTATATCGTTGATCTAATCACCAAACTTTGCTATTATTTTTTCTATATTTTTATCCAATGTTAATTTATTATCTCTAGATATTTTAAAAGGTGCATTTTATTTCCTTTCTTTTGGTGGTAGATCCTACATCCTTTAGAGTTTGACTTTAGGGTTTTTCCTACTATATTTTCTAGATTTGATATTGTTGATTACTTTTATCTTTCATTTTAGATTTGGAATATGTGGACATTGCTTTTATTTTTCTTCATCCTAGGGTTTGGCTTGTGTTCATTCTTTCTCCTAGATATATTATTTTTTATTGTTAAAAATTTCACTATGATTTCATATGAATGTCTATTTTGGGACTAACTTCATGCATATATCAAGGACCATAAGGTATTTCATGATTTATGGATTCTTGAGATTTTATCTTTGATGATATTTCTTAGTTTTATCACATAGATGATGTTGCATCAAGTTCCATACATTGAGATTGTTAACTGATTGTCCAATTGTTCATTCTTTATGAATCTTATATACACACTTATCGATATATATTCAAGGATTTTACCTTGTTTTCTACATGATTGTAATGTCGTAAAATTGCACCCCAAATGCAATTTCACATTACATAACCTTCACCTTAGCCTAATAAAGATGATAATATTAATCCCCTTTTTCGTCGCCTTCATTTTCGTCCTTGACCCTATCACTTTTGATCATTGAGGGATTTTTTTTGGAGACACTTTTGCAACACACAAACGTCTGCATGCCATGCAAATATCTTGACAAGATTCTTGATCTTGTGGCATTTGGACATTATACTTTCACTTGCCTGTGAAGTGTAATGCCTTTGTAGTCGCAAACACGTCTAAAAATGACCCTCTTGCATGCAATTCTTCATTCAAACTCATATTCTTCCCTCTCATTCATTCCCATTCATTCAATCTCTCAATCTAACTTCATTCTTGCAACTCATTCTCTCATTATCTTCTTGGTCTCTTGCTTTCTCAAGCTCTTCTACATCACTTTGGCTCTTGATTTTCTTGCATGTTTGTGGCTCCACATCTTTGTCTCAAGCTCTCTCAAGTGTTGCACTCTCCTTCAGCTTCTCAAGCTCATTGAAGGGAGGGTAAACGCTTTCTTATTGGCATTATCGTATTTACTTGATAGCATATTGATATCTTGCATGTTCTCTTTCCTTGTCTTGTTATTCTACATTGTCTACTATTTATTTATTTATTTCATTGTCTATTTGGTTTTCTGTGGAGGTGGAAACACTAAAACAAGGGTTTGACTAAGGCAAGCCTCAAAACAGCCCCAACACTTTTCATTATTTTTGTGTTTGCAGGTTGTTTGCGTGGAGTTTTATGGGAGGCTCCATAGCATTGGACCACCTGTTAGTTCATCTTGCTCTCCTTTGTCTTTCGTCACTTCATTTCATTAGTTTTATTATTTGCACATCTAGTATTCTTCTTGTTGTACTTTCTTTTATTTCCAACATTTTGTTAATTTAGTCAAACTATCAAACTTTAGTTTTCAAGTAGTTAATAGGCACTGTGAGTTTCTAGAGACTCACTTTTTCTTCAGTTCGTATGAGACCACAACACGTCATAGGGACATCCATGCACCACGTTGTCGTCCTTTGGCCGAGAGTTAGTCAATTAGTCCCCGAGACCTTTGAGGAAAGCTTTTGTTTTAGCTTCTAAAGTCCTTTTCCCATAAACAATCATAAAATATAAAACATTGCAGAAAACTCCCTTTCACCCGTCTTTGTCACTTAACCTTATCCCTTGAGGTGGTTGAGGACAACTTGTTCCCTATTTACTCTTCCCTATCTTAGAGACTCGGGAGTAGCGAATCTCCTGCTCTACATTTTGGTGAACCAGATGTGAACCTTTCCTTCCTCTTATCTTTGTGTAGAAATTTTTCATCTCTCTTGTCAGGACATGTAGTGGATAGTGTGTTGTGATGCTTTTATGAGCTTCACAACCCAATCTACTACCTCTGGGAACATACTAAGAAGGATCTATCGAAACATTGATATGGGGTCTAGAAGGTTCAATCCTCCCCATTCAAGTTCAGATTTGGAGGAGCTCACTATAGGACTCGTTGTTGTATTCTCAGGCCTCCTCACCTTGGAATTGAAACTCATACCCCTCCAACCTCTCCTTTGAACTCTTCCTCTTCCTTAGTTGAGGAAGTTGCTCTCAAGGTTCTTGTTGAGAAAATTCACTCTTTGGATGTTAGGCTTGAAGAGCTCGCAGAGTTCCTAGGGAAAGAAGATTCTTATGCTCAAGTAGCTCCTCTCATCAGCGGTCTAAATAATTTATTAATTACAATCAAAGAGGTTTAGAGCTACTTCATGGAATATAAAATATTGTGGAGACCCATGTCTTTTCTTACACTTTTGTCTTGGACAATCCCTAAGATGTTCAATTAGAGATCATTGGTCACCAGTTGAATGTTCTAATGCCAAGAGTGTATGTTCATATGGTTGACATGGGTCCATCACACCTGAGGAGATTCTTGTGGTTAGAGTAAATCAGATTCCTCTAGGTTTTTAGATTTCTACATCTAGGACTTAGAACATCTCTACCTTTGGTGTTGGTGCTTCAACTAGTCATACCTCGTCTACAGATCCCATCCTTAATGCTTTATTGCAGAACATGGGGCATATGCAATCTCAATTGGAAAATATGGCTTGTTCTTCTTCTCATCCTATGTTCCAACCTTATTTTCGTTGTAGTCCCTTGTCTTTTGCTATCTCGAATGCCCCCATCCTTCAAGGGATGAAGATTCCTAAATTTGAATTTAGTATAGTCGCAGAGGAGACCCACAAATGTGCATCTCATCTTTTAATTCCACGTGTACTGATTTATTCCATCATGATACTTTGCTAGAAAAAATATTCTCATGCTCTCTTAATGATGCTTCTTTGGAGTGGTATTGCTCTCTCGGGCTGATCATTCTATCTTTTCCTCTGACCAACTTTTGAATCAATTCCTCTAACAATTCTAGGCTAATATCAGACTAAAGGTCGCTTTTACCGATCTCGTCTGATGTAAGTAGGGTGCACATGAGAAGGTGACTAATTTCATCACTCATTACCAAGCCCTTTTTTCTTAGATCTCCTACGCCCTACCTGATTTTGACATACAACGAGTGTTCATCGAGAACTTGCAACCAACACTACAAGATAAATTTCTTCTGATGAAATATCCCTCTTTCACCCATCTGTGTGTTGCTCTACCAGAGTACCAACAAATGGTTGCTTAGTATGAGGATTCTTCCTCATCCTCCCGTTAGGATGGTTGGTTAGCTATGTCTATCTTTGGCGAGTCAAGGAAAAATAAAGTAGTGGCGAACATGGTGTATGTTCCCACTAATAAAATTTTTGCAGGTCAAAATATAATATTTACAAAATTACCTGAATCTTATACAAATGTAATGTAGAAGCTATTAAAATATGGTGTAATATCCCTCCTAGAGATCAAACCACTTTTTGAGCTTTATCCCCTATGGTATGATGTGCAAAAGTTTTGTCAATATCATCGAGTAGATCAAGTCATGATACCAAGAGATGTGTGTGTCTTTGTCATGTGATGCAAGACCACATCAATAATAACACTATTTGGCTTGATGGTAAAAAGAAGAAATCTAATAAATATGTAGCAAAGCCTAACAACCAACTACATATTTACATAGATCCCTTTTCGTCTCATTCTGCCAATCTTGTCACCCTTGCTTCTTCTTCTTCTGATCTAAATCCACTTGAGTATGTGAACGTGGTTTCATTTACTTGTGTTCCTCCTATAAGTCATGTGGATGCAACACTTGATATTACATTCACCTCATGTGAATTACCTTTAAACAAAGAGCCCTCTATGTTGTATATCCCCACTTGTGTCAATGATAATGTTGTCATTGGTGTTATGGTTGACCCCATGAGTCAGGTCAATATTATCACAGAAGAGACTCTTTTTATAAAAAAATTGCATAAGGATAAATACGAGGAATCACAAACCATGCTTTGCATGCACGATGGAATTTATGTTGCGGCCATTGATTCCATTTCTCTCTCGGTCTTGGTTGGACCTAAAACTTTGGAAGTTCCATTTGTTGTAATACTTGAGCTTGATCTCTTTAGAGTTAGACTAGGCATCCTATGGATAGTCTCCATGAATGTAGATGCCTCATTTATCCATAAATTCTTGAAGTTTCCCCATGAGGGTACCATGTACACTATCCAGGATATTGGATGCAAACCACTGGTGTCGTGTGGGGGCTTCTCCCTGGATTAATTTTGGCCCACCCTAGTTGGACCTCTACCACCCAAAGGATACCTATTATACAAGGCTTATTTTAGGTATAAGACTAGGGGCTCGATTTTGAAAAGTGGTTTTCCTCCTTCTACTTAGGCTATTTCTTTGAAGGCCTCTTTACATTCACAGTAGTGTGCTTCGTCCTCTACCCTTTCGAAGGGTAAAGATAAGCAAGTTATTTCCCTTAGGCCTTCTCCTTATTCTGCTAGTTCTCAACCTCTAATGGTATCCTCTATTCCTTCAACTATCCTAGTACAAGAAAAGGAAAGGAATTTGCATTGTGGAATTTGAAGCCTCAGATCTTCTAGCTCCTAGTTTTGTCCACTATCCCCCAACCCACCCTTTATGGAAAGGGGAAGCATTTTCATTGGGTTGTTCCTACGTCTCAGCCCCCAAGGCATCCCCCTATTCCTCCACCTACCCCTAAGATAGACAAAGGAAAGGGCCCACTATTGAGATGCTTGTCTCTCTTCTTGTCTCTCTGGCTCCTCCTCATATTCCTTCTCAGAAGTCTACCTTTCTGCTAACAACAACTCTAGAGACTTCTCCTTTGGTAGAAAAGGATCCCTTGACCTCTTCTCAAGATGTACCTTCTAATTCCCATAGTTGTTGTAACTAGAATGTGCGAGAGTGTAAGCACTAACGAAAGGCCTTTGCTAAGGAGCATGAAGCTTCCGAAAAGACCAAAGAGGAGCCTTCTCTCTTTACTTCTACTCCTATTTCTACTATTGTCTTTGGTTTGGTTCCCATTGCCTTTGTCTTTCTTTTGGCTTCGTCAGTGGATCCTGATGAACCTCACCCCAAAAGGGTGAAATTTTTCATCGCTCCCTCTATAGAGCCACCTCTTATCACTCCCTTCTCGATCTCCCTCCTTTTCTAAAGCCTATTGACATGACTTTTACAAAGGCGATGTCCTCCATGGATTTGTCTCCTTCTCCCTCTTCCACTTCAGTTGTGAGGATTTGATATCCTCTGCATCCTCCGCTGAATTTTAAGTCAGAGAGTGACCCCACTTCGAGCGATGGTCAAAATAATTCTTCTTCATCTTTTGAGTCTTGTTCCACCTTAGCTTGTGCCATCCTTGTGATGGATGCAACACCTCTCTCCTTAGATTTTGTCACTACCCCTCTCCTCGAGGCTAGTAGTGACTCTCGGGTTTTATGTCCTCTCATCCAGTCGCGTCATGCTACTCCTGAGAAGTGCATGTTTGACTTGTTGGAGGACATTCAAACTTTTTCGTCGATCTTTGCTAGATCGATAACTCTAGTTTCACATGAGCTCGACAAAGAAGAACTTGAGGGGGCTTCTTCCTTATCTCTTGTCATAGGTGAGCCTTCCAGTGAGCCATTCATCAATACTAAAAGCCTGGGACTAGCTATACAGTTGTAAATCCAACTTGTCCATTGCTTCTCAAAGCCGAAAGCTACCAATACCTTGCAAAGGAATCTCTAGTCCACCTTGTCATAGGCCTTCTTAATGTCCAATTTTAGAAGCTTGCACTACTTTTTACTCCTTTGGATGGAGTGGAATGCCTCTTGAGCAGTAATCACCCCTTCTAAAATTGACCTTCCAGGCATAAAATTGGATTGCTCTTCAGATATGACCTCCAAAAGAATCAATTTGATTCTATTTGTCATAGCCTTTGCAAAAAAATTGTATAAAGTGTTACAAAGGGAAATAGGCTTGTATTCATCCAATGAGATAGGATTCTCCCTTTTGGAATTAATGCTATAAAATTATTGATTATCTCATGCAAGACTTGATCTGAGGCTCTTGAATCTTCTATAGCCAATGCCACTTCATTTCCCACAATGTCCCAACATTTTTGAAAGAACCAAGTGGGGAATCCATCTAGACCCAAAGCTTTGTCAAGATGGAGTTGAAAAGTTGCAATCTTAATTTCCTCATCAGTAAATTTTCTCATCAGAATTTTATTTTTCTCTTTGTTTATGATCTGAGGGATGATCTCCAAAAGCTAATTTTGTGGACTAGTTTTGACCCTTCCATGTTATTGAGCAACTTTTCAAAGAATTCCACCACTGCCCTTGCAATATCTTCAAGATTTTCAATAACAAGCCCATCCTCAGTTCAAATTCTTATTATTTTGTTTATAGTTCTTCGAACTTTGGTGCAGTTGTGAAAGTACTTGGTGTTCCTATTGCCTTATGAGACCCAAACCTCCCTTGATTTTTTCCTTCAAGAAATATCCTCCTTGGTCTGCACCTCTTCATATTCCCTCAATAATTCTTTCTCCTTCGCATACTGATCTTTGTCCATTCTCTTAATTAGCACTTCATTCAAGTCTTTTAGATCTTCTTCTAACTTCTTCTTAACTTAAAAATAAATAAATTGGGTTTTGTTAAAAAATTTAGTTGTTTTTTGAGTGATTTCAGTTTGGATACTATGTTGAACATCTTAGAACCCTCTATCCTCCATTCCTTCCACCAATTGTCAACCAACCCCCAAAAAAATTGATCCTTAAACCACATATTTTTCAAATTTGAATGGGCATCTTTGTGGTCTCTTATCGCAAAAAAAATATAGTCTAATGTGGTAGTGATTAGACCCAGATTGAGGGAGTATGCTACCCTCAAAGATGAAATTGAAAAGGCCCAAGTCACCTTTAAACATGAACCGATCTAGTCTTTTAGCAATGTGGCTCAGACTGAGCCTCCTGTTTGTCCATGTGTACCTCCCATTCACCATTTGTATTTCCATTAGTTGATTTCCCCCTATGAAATCCTCAAAGTCCTTTTGAGATTGATACTTCCTTTAAAAACCTCCATGCAAATTGATCTTCGTTTTTCATAATGGTATTGAAGTCTCCTCCTATAATGTAAATTGCAGTTGTATCTAGTGAAATGAAATTGCCAAGTTCCATCCATAGTTCCCTTTTCTTTGTGTAGTTTGAGGGGCCATAAATATTGATTAGGATGAAAACCAGGTTTGTTGAAAGACTTCTAACTCTGTAGGCCAGCCAATTACTATTCTCACCACTTTCTCCAAATCGACACCCTGGGGTCTCCAAAGCGTGGGTAGGCCTCCAAAGGCCCCATTTGATTCTATGAACACCCCATTCTAAACTTTGCATTTCTTCTTAAGTAGTTCAACTTTTGAGCTATTTAGTTTTGTTTCCTAAATCATGTGGACATATGACATCAATGTCTCCATGAAGCACCTTAGTGGGCACTTTTTTTAGGGGCATTTACACCCCTAGCATTCTAGGATATAACCCTCATTGTTCCTTGAGAAGGGTAATGCCTTTCCCTGATCTAAGCATCTTAGTCATTTTCACCTATCCCTTTGCATCCCCATCGATAGCTCCTTTCTCCTTGTTTGTTTTCCTACCCTTTGTTCTACCTTCCATAAAATATGGGGATTGTCTTGCTATGTCCTATTTTATACCCAGTTTTCCATATGTTTGTGTGTGTGTTTATTGTGCTGGATTTTAATTTGGGGGTTCTATCTCCCCCAACTCTGACTTCCCCTTCTTCGAGTGACACACTATCATGGATAATTTTAAAGTTTTCTTAGTATTTGATATTGTTCTCCTCGAGTTCTGCCATCATCTCCCCTTCATTTTCTAGAGTTGTGTACACCATCAATGCACTTCCCACCTCTATTATTTCATCCAAGCCAGTGAAGCTTTATTCTTGCAACTCAATTTTATGATGGTCTGGGGACCATTGTCGTTCCTCCTCTTTTCTCTCCAAGGGAAATAAGTTTACCTTCCCCTAAAATCCATCCCCATTTTCATTTTGATGAGGGATAGGGTCTACAGCCAGCTCTCTGCTAGCTTTTGTTGATGGTGGATTCCCAGTCCACTCTTTTGCTACCTTACTATCCTCTCTAGTAGGATCCGAAGCAATCTCTCTCAACTTTGAAGGCCCTGGTTTAGAGGAGTTTGCTGGTAACTCCAATTCTTACATCCATCTACCCTCCTTGGTGACGAGCTCTAACACTTCCCACCTTGTACTATGCAGATTTATCTCTACACAGATCCCTGTCGTCATTTTTATTTCTCCTTGAAGAAGTATTTCATCCAACCCTATGTGTGTGCCCAACTCTCCCCCAATCAACCTTAGGGTTTTCTTATTCCAATATTTGGAAGGTAAGTTATGCAAGTTTACCTGCACTGTTATTCTATCTTGGTCATTTTTTTTGGGATCAAAATTTAGTTCCCATTCCTTAAAATAAAACCTGACCCCTTCTAGATTTAATGTCCTTTCACACATTATGCTTCATTTGACTTCCTCTAAAGAACAAATGGCCAACATAAAATTTCAGTATAAGAATTGAATGCATACCTCATTGCCCCACTTTATTTTCCACCATTCCACCATCCTTTCTACAAAGTAGTTGATGCCTCCCCATCTTGCGAAAAAGGCGTGCTCCTTCAATACTACTTTGGAGCTCTGTGCGAATTTGTTGGTGATCACCATTGCTTTACAAATCTTCCTTGGCTTCACGATTGCAACCCATTTCCCTGCCTCCTCACAAAACTTCTTTTCATCCCTTTGATATCTTGACTGCCAACTAAAATGAAGGAAAATGGTAGATCCCTAAAGTGGAGAGCATAAAAAGGGGTGTCCTCCTAATCACAAACCCACCTTTTCCTATTTCATTCGGAAGAACCTAATAGTGCCACAAGAGATTAGAATTGACCTACAACCTTAAGGTGAGTCAAATCCAAGTTTTGGGACACTATGTGATCTCTCCTTCCTTATGATAGAAAATTGTAAAATATGACTGAAATGCACTTTGGGGAGATAAACTAAAAATACTAAATGAACTCAATTGTGTAATGCAAGACTTGAAATACAAATTTAAAGCATAATACTAACATAAAGTACAATTTATAAATAGATCTGAGGGTTGTAGGATGATATCTAACATCCCAAAAAATCTTATCCTGAGAGAATTGTAGCAGGACGCATTAGCCAAATCTGGACACCCCCTATATGATTGAAAGGCACTTTTGGGAGATGAATAAAAGTGCATTAATGATCAAATAACTAAGATCTACCACTTGGAATGCAAAGTAATTATGGTAATATTGTTAGAAACAATAATTAACTAGCATATCTGAGAAGGTTAAGATGTTATGTACCCAACTCCAAAAGTGTCGTACATGCATCCTATTTTAGCAGATGTGTCCTTGTATCCTTTTCTAAAAATTCTTTTTGAAATCCTTTGATGTTGGATCTAAGGCTTTGATTTCTCTATGGTTTATTGTCAGAAGGTAAAAAAAAATTCAGTAGATGAGTTTCCATCTCTTGACAACTTTGATGACAACTTTGACAACTTTGTACTTTTGATCCAAATTCACTCCACTTATAAATATGCAAACACACAAAGAGGAGAAAAATGTTTATTTTTAGTGTATAAGGGTTTTCTTTGGTTAAACCCTAGTTTGGTAATTAAACCTTGATAATGAAATGAAATCATAAATGGAAGGAATGATGAATGAACACTAGCTTGTTGCAACTCACCAAATCCTTTAATGGCTACCATTGGAGGACTTAAGTCTAACACATCACTTCAAAGATTAGATCTTGCATGAAATGGCTTGATTGGATGCTTAAAAACTTGAAACCTACATCACAATGTTAGCTCCAAAAACATGCATGAATGCAAATAACTTTGACATGATGATATTGATCTTGATTGTTGAAATAATTGATTGATAAATCTGCTCTTTAGTGCTCTTGAATACTGTTGACAATAATGCTTGATCATAAGAAGTTCTCCCAATTCAAATCTAGTTTCAAATGATAAAAATACCTTGTACTTATAGATGTTTATTTAATTTTCCAAAAAATAGATCCCCATAGCCGACATTTACAAGTGGAAATTCAAATATTACAATGCCACCATTGACATATCCAAATTTGGAGTGAAACCGAATAACACAACACTTTTTCCCAAGGGAAAATGGGTCCATGTCCCATTATGGCGAATGAGTCTCAGGCCTATTGTTTGCTCCTATAGCAATTGGTGGTGTTAGAACCCTACCCCGCGCTACCCCCTCCCACCCCAACTCGGCCCCTCCTCCCCACCCCAATTTCTAGTTGCATTGTGCTTCCTTGGTCCCCTTGTTGGAAAATTCCCCATCCGACGACCTTGTTGCTGAGCTAGGTCCTCACTTGATTTTTTCCCTAACCATCCATACCTTCCCCCAGGCACTACTTTTCTTTCTTGTGACCAATTCAACAAGTTCTTTGTTGGATTTTTCCATCCCATTCGTGATTCAAAAGCCTTGGTGCCATCAATCGATTAGATCTAGGAGGTCACCAATTCTTCTGACCATCCTGCAAGCCATTATTTTGCCTCTGACTGTTTAGGCGTGGCCAAAATTGCTTAATCAATGCCCTCTTGAATCCCAAGGGAGAATCCTTTCGAGCTTCCTACCTTCTATTTTGGTCGTAGGGATCATATCGACTACCATTGGAGCCAGCTCCGGGAGCTCTGAATTGGCAACATCAGCTTAGGCACCGATTCGCCACTCCACACCTGCCATTTTCCTTCCTCATTTGTGATATATTTTAATAATACATTAGAACATGTGTTACTATTGACATTATATTATAACTAACTTTTTTATCTACAATGCTTAGATAAAATCCTACTTACTATGCTTATTGTGTGTATTCACCATCATGGAGGTGAATAATATGCACTTGTAAGGTTGAAAGGTGCATAACTTACAATTTTGGCAATACAAATTATCCTCACTTTGGCATCTCCCTCCCATAACATGTTTAAGGTGCATTGAGCTAGTATTAATAGCCTCTCCTCATCACCAATTTGCTAAATTATTATATATATATAGACTACAGGGATCAGGTAGTCCCTCTATAAACTGCAGTTCACTTGGTAAACTTTTTTCATGTGACCGATGATGCTGACACAACACGCCCTCCTGTACCACAGGGACAAGGGGAGACTAGACATCGTGACCTCTTGCCTACAATAGGATGCTCTAGCCAATCGAGCTAGGGCCCCCACCCTTATGCATTATATTTTAATGTGTTATTGACACTTGACATTTCAAATATTCATTTTTAGTATTTTCTCTAGGGTGTTGTCTATGCTTTGATTTGTTGCATTATATTGTCATCAGTTAAGCTACTAGTATTAACTTCTGGTGTTGCTTTGATAAGTTTCTATCTATGGATGTAGTTGTGCTGAAGATGATGTGGATGTCTCTGGTGCTTGGTTTCCAAGTGCTTTTGAGAAAAATTGATAAAAAGAGGAAATAGTGTGTTGCAGTGTTGTTCTAGGTTATAGAGAGATTTTTTGGTTTTGCTCCACATTTTTTCTAGGTTGAAGATCTACTTGTGCGATTCAGATATGTTGGTGAGAGGTGTTTAGAGGTGTTATATTCAAGAGATGGTGTGCTAGATTGTGCATTATAGAGGTGCCTAGGAGAAATGTCTTCGCTCCACATTTCTTCGTAGTTGTGTTTTAGGTCTCGTGATTCTAAAGGTGTGTTGATGGTGTTGATAGTCTACCTCATTCAAGATGGTTTGATGTTTTGTGCTTTGGAAGATGGTTTTTAGGGTTACAATGTATGTTAGAGTTGTCTGAGTGTACTAGGCTTGTACATTCTTTAGGTGAAAGTTGTTGCGAAGGATTTTGTTGGATTTCAGGGTGTTTGTGGAGTATTCTAGATCATTTTAAAGCATGGTGTGTGATTCACAAGTCGCCCTTGGGTTTGAGGAAGCATGTACTTAAAATTTTAATGGTGTTTGTATGGGTAACGACCAACCTGGTGTTTAGACTACATGCTAAGGATAAATATTGTTTAAGGAAGCATGTGGTTGAGTAGTGTTGTTGATTTGGTTCCTAATTAAGTTTTGTGGTCCACATTCACTTCTACCTACCACGAAAGTGTTTTGGTGCCGACCTAATTTGAATTTGCATGTTTGAGGTGCATAGCCAACCTTGGAGAAAGGTTTCAAGGTTGAACTAGATATAAATATGAGTTGAGTTGTTGAGGGATGTGGTGTGCGAAGTGTGTGATGTGAATGATACGAATTATAGATTTGTAAGGTGTGAAATTGTGAAGTGCAGTGAGAGCTTTCAAGTGTTGGATTACCAGATGCAGTGAGTAGAAGGTGTTTGCAATCATTCAAACAAATTGCGAAGGTGTTGGATTCTTTGTTGCATTGAGATCATGTTCTTTGTGTAACATTTCTTCTCTATCTTCTTTTTCTATTTCGGTAGTGAGCCTTGGTTGTGAGCCTTTCAGGGCAGTGTGCCCCTTTTGGTAGTGAGCCCTTGTAACTAGTTTTGCAATTACTTATATTGTGAGCTAATCCTCATCGTGGTTTTTCCCTCCTTGGGTTTTCCACGTAAATTTGGTGTTATCTTGTGCATGACCTGTTAAAGTTGTTTCAGTTTCAGTTATTTGCTTTTCATGTTAAATCATCATAACAGATTACAGATTTAATATATGAATGTGGATTTGAATGATAATGAGGGTTTTGAAGGTTTAAGGTACAACTGATTCACCCCCCCTCTCAGTTGTCTTGTTCATTCAACATGTACATTTCTATTAGCTTCCAAAGTGTTTTGTTGTGCACATTTGCCTCCTAATGTGCAAGTAGGACAAATTCTATGAATGTACTAATTTTTTCCATCTTAGGATGGTAATGTATAGCTCAAACAATAGTGTGAGTGCTCTGACACCTAGATCAATGAGCTTTTGGATCTATTTCCCAAGTTCCTTGATGTCTCGTCTTCCTTATTCTATACTTATTTTTTTGTAAATTGACTTTCTATTTCCTATATTATCCATTTTTCATTTTTTCAACTTAATATTCTTACTTAGAAAATAAGCTACAAATGTATGCTAAAAAATATTATAAAAACTATTATTTTTATTATAAAATAACAAACCTTTTTATTTTATAATCTAATGCAATTGAAATTAATTGAAAACCAAAACACGTTTGAAAACTCAACTTATTTTACTTACAAAACTATCGAAATGCAATTGATATTCAAAATTCAAACAATGAATAACATACAATAATATCTGCATGCAAACAAAATCTCTAAAATTATAACAAACCATAGTAAATCTACACTCGATATTTACAAATAGTAATGGTCCTAGTGTTTTAGCTCGCATGGGTAGTAGAGTTGGCTTGGGCAGTGGGTTTTCTCTCCATTGGTCTCGGGTTCGACTCTGCTCTTGGGTTTAAGAGGTGGGACTTCTTGGGGGTGGCGGATCTCACCCGCAAGGGACTAGTATCGCCCTAGCTCGCCCTAGGTACCCAAGATATGGACTGCTAGGCCACTGAGTTGGGTCGTGGGGACACCACTGTTGTATAAAAAAAAATGGTCCTAGTATTTTGACCAAAAAAAACCTATTCATGACAGAATCTACCCCACCAAATCAAGACCGGCTAGATTAATACTCTAAAAAGATCAATTAAAAATTGAAATACATATTTAATTAAAAAAAACCTATTTTACTATTGACATTACATTATAACTTTCTACCCGGTATTGACAATATTTATAAAAGATTTTCATGTGTATCCACATGGATTTTATGACATAGTTTGAGGTGTAAATTTCTATAATATGATATTATATTTCTGCCCCAGCAAATGAAGACCACCTACAATGAATCCAAAACATTCTAATTATTAGAGATCAGTCCAAAGCATCAATACCAAGTAGGTGTTCATGAATTGCCAAATTTAATAATAAAAAAACGCTAAAGGTGAATGCTACATTCAAGGATATAGTTTTAAAAAAATAAAATAAAATATTAGTTGATTGCCGCCATGTTTAACATCTTCATAACAAACAAATAAGAGCGAAAATGGAGTTAGGTTGCAATGATTAGGTTTGATATTAGCATTGAAAGTATTTAATTATTCTTTGTAAAATGTGAGAAATAAGCAAAGTAAATCATTATAATTATCCTAACAAACAATAATTTCTAAAAAGGAAGGGTGATAAGTTAAGGGTATAAAGGTTTTTAGTTAGGTTCGCTGAATAAGTACATAGTTGGTTGGCATAATGATGCCTAACTAGTTGTCCCTATCCCTTTATGGATTTGGTGTGAGTAGGTAAAGTATTAATAGGCATCAAACACATGGTCTTTGTACACTTTATTCCATGAAGAAGGGACTCTATTCTACAAGTACATAAGCGTCCCAAGGATATGAGGGTCAAGATGTATCTACTTTGTAATCATATCAAGAAGCTTCTATGCTTTTTTTATATAATCAAAGTTCATTGCACATGTTTAAGATAAAATAATTATAGTATAATTATCTAGGTTAATAACAAAAGTAGAAGTTATTATAGAGGATATTGGTTTTTAATAATAGGTGTAGAAGAGTCCACACTAAATTTAAACACCATCTTTTATATGTTTATATGGTTTTAATGCAATATAGAGTATTATAATTAAATTTGTCTTGAAGATGAAGTATAGATCAAGTGTTTATCATGGAAGAAGTGTCAGTAGTAATGGTATCAATCCATCTAGCAAGACTATCTTTAGTGGTTTCTAATTTGGAAATATGTTCTTAAATCTATTATATTTGCTTTGATCGATGAGAGTTAGTCTTGAGGGTGTCTCATGGAAAATTTGACAAATGAATTGTGGATCATAAATATCAATAATGTAAATTTCACACTCTCACAATTACGCATGGAGTTAAGATTTTGGGTCAGAATATAGAATTTAGATAACAAACATTGTCATCATAGCTAAGATCTTGATTTGCTCCATTGTCGGTTGCTCTTCAGAGTAACAAACTATGAAAGAACAATAATGATATGCTGCAATGATAATGATAAATGCTCAAAGATAAATGATACTTATGTTTGATAAATGACAATGATAATGCTTTATAATTCTTGATAATGCTTGAATGCTTAATAGATCATGATCATAAAATTGCTATCTAGAGATCTTGATAATTAAAGTGCTAAGGGTTTGAATAAAATGAAAACTCTAATTTATATACTTCACTTGACATTTGATCAATGGTGGAGATTGATTTGCAAGATCAATGGATAGGAAAACTCAAAATAGGGTAAAATTCATAATTTTGAATTTTGAAGGAGAAAATTTATTTATTTTAGAAAAAAATATTTAATTTAAATAAATTATTTTAATTTTTATTTAAAAGAGGGGTGTTAATTAAATAAATTTTATTTAATTATATAAAGGAAAAAAATTAATTTAAATAAATTATTTTTAATTTATTTAAAAGAGGAGTGTTAGCCAATTAATTAATTTTTTTTAAAATATTTGATTATAGAGGACCAAAGATAATTTAAATTTAATTTTTTATTAATGTTGGAGGTAAAATGATAAGAGAATAATTAATTAAATAATTTTTAAAAATTATTTAAGTAATATAGATAGAAGAAATGATAAGGATAATGATGAAATGATAAGATGAAAATGCATTAGTCATTTTTAGGTGTCTATATTTTGCCCCTCTTTGAGACAATGTGTTTTATCATTGTCTCAAAGAAAAAGATTGATGATATGCCCAACATGCCCTAGTTGACCACAGAATGGAGGATATGATGCCCTCTTGAGAGATTGGCTAGAAAATAAGTCAGGTCAATCTCACGATAAGAAGAATTATTTATGATATTATTTATAATGATGAAGATGATTTAATATGACCATACATATATATATGATGATGAATGCTATGCTTTATGATATATGATCATGATGCACATGTTATGATTATGATACTATGATGCATAGTAACACTTGTGAATGGAAAAAAATCAATCTCCATTGAGGATCAAATATCAAAATGAAACTTATAAAAAGAAGATGCAACAAAAGGTGATATGCAAAGTGCAAAGCAACAAGAAAAAAACAACAAGACACATTGTTACTTTGAAGAGGAATCTTAGCAAGTGGACATCACTTTTCTTTTACCTAGCTTGCATACACACAACACACATGTAAACATAAAAAGAAAGAAAGGTCATGTCTAAACCCAAGCTACTCTAAGAATATCAAGATATATGCCTTCATCGAGCAAATGGGAGACAAAAGAAAGTCAATGCATGCCAAAGAAGACACTCATGCTATGACCCATGCTACTTTAAGCATATTAAGATAGGATTTCCTCAAGAAAATGGGATAGAAAAGATAAAACCAAGAAAGAAAAATAAAAGCAACTACGAAACAAAAATCAGTAGTCAACATATCTCTTGCCAAAAGGATAAGCTTAGTTTTTATAGATAAGGTCCATTATAGGAAGGATGCATCTATTAGGACCTTAGATTTGTTTTGATAATTCTCATCATAGGAAAGATAATTTCGTTAGGACATGAAAATGTTTTGATAGTTATACTGAAATATAGGAAACAAGCTATGCAAGCTAAAGATTTAGCTCAATAGTTGAAATTTGTTTTGCTCATGATTTTCGCCAAAGCTCAATGTTTTTGGATTTGCACATGATATCAAGATATGACAATCTATCCCAAAAGCAAGATCAAGGCACAAGGTTCGATCCCAACTAGGCAATAAAAACTAACATGGGTAAATGACATGAAAATGATAGATATGAACAACCAAGCCATGGAGGACAAGAAAAGGACATGTAAATAGTTAATGATAGGTGAATAAGATGCAAAACAAGGGATAAAATGGAATGCATATGTAATGATGAGACTAGTATGTATAAACTAATAGGATACCTCGAGGTTCAAGAATAAAACTTCTTAAGACATGTTTTTATTATAAGGGAAAAATAGGTTTTGAAGGGACTTGAAACCCTTTACATCACATTACATCAAAAATTTTCTATGAAAGAGAAAACTCATTAAAGCATAAGCAAAATCCATCAGTAAAAAAAAAGCCAAAAAATAGCAACCCAACAACAAGAAAGCAAAAATAGAAAAAAACAACACAAAGACACATAAATCACTTCATATTCTACAGGGTATTGGCCACCTCAATCTCTTGATCATAGTGCAGGTTAACCATGTCCATTAACTCTTTTTTTTCTTCTCCAAACGTCTTCTTTAGTCTCCCCCTTGTTCTAGTGCTCAGGAATTTAGCCTCTTCTTTGGCATTCTTCTTCCCCTTCCCTTTGGAAGGCTGATCCTTCTCAAGCATGTCTGTGAAGTACATTTGATCCTCATGGAGCTGAATAATTTTACCAAAGAGAACCTTGAGAGAGTTTGCACTATTCTTTATAAAATCGTGGCTAATCTATAGGAGATTTTTGATGTCCTCATCAGTTTCCTTGATCTTTTCCTCCATTACACCAAGGTGGCTTTCACACTAGGCTTTGAAATTAGAAAATGAGCAATCCAAATCCACCAACCTCTCAATAAGAAGGTTTGAGGAAGACTCCTTCAGTTGGTTAGACATGTTCTCCTTCAAGTCCCTAATTTAATGTTGACTTTGTTGAATTCTTACAACACCCATTTAGCAAGTTTAAAGGTGCAAGTAGCACCAGACTAAGCCATGTCCAATAGCTCATACATGGTAGTATTATCATCATCAAGATAAGAAAAATACTTAGACAAAGGATTAATATTTAAGGGCTTTAGCTTGCCAAGCCTTGGGTTCTCACCTGCATCCTCCTACAGAACCCTATCACCTGAGGCATCCTCATTGCCACCAACATGTGGAGGAGTTTGCTGAACAAGGGAATCCTTGATATCAACAACATTATCAACAATGACCTTTACCTATTCTAGAACCACATTCTTACCCTTCCCACCACCTTTAGACCCGCCCTATGCATTTTAGCAAGTCTTTTGGAAGGCCTTTGAGGAAACCCCTCATCCACATTGTCCCTCAACTGAACACACTACTCCTCCTCATCCCTACCTAAAGCAACATAATCTTGGCCATGAAGTTCAACCTTCTTCTTGGTCGAGCAGCAATGAGACCCATTTGAACTTAGCTCAGTATCTTCCCCACCAAATAGGGACCACGAGAACCGACCTCTACATATCAAGCTTTTGGCGGGTCCCTTCTTCAAATTCCCCTTTTTCCTTTTCCTAGAAGGGGAAGCCACGGGGGATGAGGAAACCCCCATATTATTATCCTCCTCCACCTTCTATTCTTCATCACCATCAACACTCGTCTCTAAACCAGATGAAAATGAGTCTTCATTGATGGCCTTCTCCTTACCCTTAACTAACTTGGCCAAGGTATGAGCTCTCACATGCTCCATAATGAGAAAAATGAGCCCTTCATGAAGAAAAAGGGACCTACGATTCTTGAGGTGGGAATAAACCGAAGCCTCTAGAGAAGAAAGAAGAAAAAATGGAAAAGAAACATGCAATCCATGTTTGAAATGGTTTAGTAGAGTAAAATGATGCCCTAGAATAGCAGTAAACCAACCGCCAAAAGTAACATACTACATTAGTACTTCCACCACATCTGCCTAAATTTTCTTGAGGGAGACCTATTCATAACCCCAGGAGGGAAGCTTCACCAGTTTATCTCTCTCCTTTTCCTTAAAGAACTATTCCATGGAATCTTCATTACTCTTCCATTCTTTAAAAAAAATGTACCCATATGTCGGTAGACTGGTGATGAATGCAATAAAATCTTCATTGATGACAAAATCCACACCATTCACCTTCAAACACCTATTGTGCCAACAATGAACAAAATTCATAGAGGTAGCAGGGTCATGTCCATGTAGCCTTTCCAAATAGGGCATGA
>VDFB02064798.1:0-10175 GCA_007258455.2 Sequoia sempervirens | reverse complement strand
GGGCCTCAAAGTTTCATCTTGACCCCCAAAATCCCAATTTAGTGTTTTTTGAAAAATTATTTTTGCTCATAACTCAACATGCATATCTCAAATTTAGGATGTTAGTTGGCAATTCATCCTATCTCACCAATGGGTATTTCTCAGAAAAAATTGGGACTCTCAAACATACGACCATGAAGTTTCCTAAAATGGAAAAATTTGATAATTTTTGAAAATTGCCAAATTTGGGAAAAATCTGCTTGTCAACACCTTACATCCCTTAAAGCCCCGAAACTCGGTGTAGAATCAATTCAATCACATCCTCCAATCATTCTAATCTTCAATCCAATCCTCATCTGAGCTTTCATCTTATCCTCCTCTGAGCTTTCTTCTTATCCTCATCTGAGCTTTAATCCTCTCCCAATCTGAGCTTAACCAAGCATCACCACCCATCCATTCATCACCTTTTCCCTATCCAACTTCTTTTATCCCTCTATCCAATCCACCCCACACAACCTTTCTCCTGTTCTCCATCCTATCTTGGTCCTCCATCGAAATCTCCATCATGGTCAATCGTCAACCTTTTATCGAACTACGAGGGCTCTGCGCTTCCACGTAGGCAAGGCTAATCTTTGATCGGCCCCCGAGCCCCTAGGTCTTTAGGGTGTGTTAGTCTCATATCTTGTCTCCCTTGTGTCGTATCGTCAAGCTATGCCCTTATCTAGCTGGTTCTTAACAAACGAGATCCACTTGTATCATCAAATTCAATCAGTTTTGAATATCCTATGTCATATCGATCTTTTAGTTTAGTATCCATCATCGGTCTCAACAGGATGCATCCTTCCTAACAGACCTCATCGATCCCATCCATCCCCTTGATCCTATGGCAAAGGACATTTGAATTTGATTGCGATCTTCTGATGCTTTTGGCTTTTGTTTATCATTTGAGCTCTCTATCATCCCTTGTCAAGGCCACCATGATCCATCATATTATAGCGTGTTTTGGCGGGTCCACATAGGGGCATATCTTGATCTTTTTATGTCTATTTTTGTCTTCTTGGTTGTCCCACATAGTACCCACCGAGATCCCCGAGGTCTTGTGTTATGCTGGGGCATCCTTGTTTGCTTGTGGTTATCCCAATACCTGACCCGACCAAAGTCATCGTGACTTTGGGGTGTTGGGATAGCCTTCTTGTTTGTTATGTGTGTTTTATGCATTAGACACTAATCCGCCTTGGTTCTTCATACCCTGGCATCTTGTGTCTTATGCTATAGCAAAAATCAGTGCTCCAAAGATGGCAAATTGCATTAGGACTGCATTTCATTCTCCATTCCATCATCTTGCATATATCCCCCATCCTCTTATATATCACAATCCCCCATTCATTCATCCTTCATCCTTATCTCACATCTCTATCCAATCACCATCCATTCCCTTTAGCCCTCCTAATCAAATCCTTGGTCTTGTCCCCAGTCTCAACCCATCATCATCATCATCCATTAGTATCATTCCCTATCCCTATGGTGTTGTTTTGGGATATATCCTTCCCTCATCAACAACACTTTCATCATCATCATCGGGAGTTATTCTTCCCTATCCTTTCGTGGTATTTTGGGATGTATCCTTCCCTCATCAATACCACTCAGTGGGATGTATCCTTCCCTATCCTCGTGGTGTTTTGGGATGTATCCTTCCCTCATCAATACCACTCAGTGGGATGTATCCTTCCCTATCCTCGTGTTGTTTCGGGATCCTTCATTCCCCTTAACAACACTCCATCCATCATCAACCATTTTGTCTTCTATCTTTAATGGGGCAACATCACCTTTTGAAATCCATTTTGCTTCATCATCTTCTTATTTTGCATCATCTTCCTCATCTCCTTCATCACTTCCCTTTGCATCATTCATCCATTTCGAGAGCACTCGTGTTCTCCTGAACCCGCATGTCCTCTCGAGGGGGCATCCTTCATCCTTAATTTTTCATTTTCTTTTTCCTTCCTAGTCACTCCTTTTGATGACTGGGGCATCTTTTCCAATCTAACCATCTTCTTCTGGGTTCTATGTTTTAATATTCTTTGAAATGGTGCTACTTCGTAACACCATCTCAAAGAGGGGAAAAATGTAGACATCCAAATTTGGACACTTAATTTATCCAAATTTATCACTTTCGCCTAACATCCTCTTATTCGAGTTAATTAAGTAATATTACTATTATTTAATTAATATCGCATCTCAAAATCCCTAAGGTATTTAATTAAATACCTTACCCTCCTTAATCCTCTTTTCATCAAATAAATTAAATAAATATTACATTTATTTAATTCCTCACATGTCATTTTCATCTAATCCTAATCCATTTCCTAATCTCTTCATTAAGGATGTGCACATGCCTAATCCTTGATTAGGATGTGTCACATCCTCCAACTTTTGCAAGTTGGCTTCTAATCCTCATTAACCCCTAATTATCCTCTAATTACTAATTAGTCAAACCTAATTAGTACCTTGGTCAACTCTCCCCATCCCCCAAGGAATTTTTAATTCCTTTTTATTCACCCTAGGCTCCTCTCTTCCCCATGTGAATTTTTAATTCACTTTTATTATTCCTAGAATCCCCTTTTCCCATGCACCTTCTAGAATATTTGACTTGTCACATCAAGTCACATGTGACAAACTCCCACCTTTTGGGAGCATTGTCTTATCCACCAGATTCTTCCAATCATTGTGAATTTTTAATTCACTTTTATTCACCCAAGATTTTTCCCATCTCCCAATGTACTTGCAAGGTACTTGTACTTCCTCCACCTCATGTACCCTCTTGACACCTCATCTCCATCTCATCCCCCCTTGGCCACTTCACCCTCCACATGTCAAGATGTGAGGGCTTGTGGGTTCTCAACCCACCATAGCCCTTCATCTTGGCCTTGTTGGATCAATCTTGACCCTTGAATTCTCTAGAGAATTCAAGATCCTCTATAAATACCCCCTCCTCAAGGGCATTTGGGGAGGACTTTTGATTTTGCAACTACATGCTGCCCATTTACTTCCTCCAACACTTAGTCAATTTGCAACTACATGCTGCCATTTTGTGCACTCACCCTATTTGCAATCACATCCACTTGCATTTTACATCCAAGCACATAATAGTGATCTTCAATAGAGCCATCAAGGAGCACACAACCAATCTTAAACAAGGGCCAATCAAAGGAGTATCAGCAACAAGGGGAAGGTAAACCATTTGTCTTGCATTATCTACTCTTCTCATTGTTTTATCACTCTCTTTTGGCTAATCTCGAGGTGTTCTTGATATTTTGTTTTTCATAGCTTTTAGTTGTTTTGCTCATTTAGAATAGCATAATATCAAGGGTATACAACTACCAATGATTCCATTGAAAGTGACCTAAACCTAGTCAAATAACCATGATCAATGTTTATAAACCTTGAAGATAACTTTTATCTATAACTAATAGATTCAGCTTGCAACCAAAACACGTGGATGTTTACAGAAATATGCTATGGCATTATTATAGGTTTACATTAGGACATTTACAAGTATACAAGACAATTTTACAAGTTTAGTATAAGTAAATCTCATATGGAAGATCCATTAATAAATCTACCACCAATTTTTCAAAGAACTACAAACTATATATCCCTAAATGATAAAACTACACCATTTCGATTGAAAATCATATGTATTTTTTGAAGGAATCATATTAAATATTTTTGTAACAAATTCATAGACTAAAACATATCATGCAAAAATAAAATTATGTGCCAAGGAGTTTCTCATGCCATCATGGTTAACATTTTCAATCTAGAAGATACTTTCTCACCACAAAATATGTTCTTGATACTAAATGCTCTTAATAACATATTGTTTTCACAGTCCATGATAATAGTGCTGAGATTTTTGGATTATAACCATGTGTATTTTTTTACATCAATGTTTCAAATAATTCTCCATAATCCATCATCAAGATGAGAAACAGTCATTCTTCTCTCTAACTTCTAGTCATCCTAATGATGGATCAAGGAATATGATTTGAAAGTTTGATGTAAAATATTGCACACATTTACAATCTAGAAATATCAAAACTACTAAAGGCTCTTGTTTCAAGAAATTTACAACTATTGAAGAAGATCCATATTCTTGTGGAACATATCTACTGCTAAGGGTCATTGCTATAGAACCACCTATTGTGGAACAAATTTTCTACTAATAGTGACTATTATAGCACCACTTACCATAGAATATATCTACTAATAAAGTTACCATTGTAGAACCACCTACTACAGAGCACATCTGTTATTGAATATTATCACTAGAGAATCACCTATTATGTAACATATATTTCTAAATTTTGCACTACAAAACCACCTACAATAGAACACATGTTCTTGTATTATTTGTCATTGATGTCAAAGGTATATGGGAGATTGTTGGAAAATTTTATTGTCATTGATGTCAAGAAAAATGTCATGGATGTCATGATGTCATCACTAGACCAGCATTGATGTCAAAGAGAAAATCATTGGTTCAAGAAGAAGATCAATTTATGTGAAGTGACGATGATGAAATAGAATTAGAGACCCAAGGAAAATAATGGAAAACCACCTTTACTAGTATGTTTGCAAGGAAGATTTAAATGTATGTTAGTTGACCTCATCCTTGGCACCCAAGACAAAGACCTCATATTAATGATAATGTTGGTCAACCTACAATGCCACTTTGGAGAGAATAAAATAAAGTGACTAACCCCCTTTGAGGAGGCCAACCTAGTTTATGAAAAGGCACATTATTGCATATAAATAAAAAGTGGTCTAGAAGTTTTCTAAAAAAACAATTCAATGCAAATCATTTATGATTTATAGCAAACCTTAGCAGAAGAATAAGAGAATATTTCCAAAATGAAAAGAAGAAGATTTCTAAAAGATATTTGAGAGAAAATTTAAAGGAACTTTATGAGTAGAATTCAAGGAGATTTATGATCATATTTAAATAATATTTATGAGCAATTTGGAGAATATTTAATGTAGAATTACAAGAAGATTTAAGAGAAAACTTAGAGAAAATTTTGAGTAGATCTAGAGTATAGATAAAATATGAAGAATCTTGTAGATTTGTGAAAGATCACCTTCTTGTGAAGAGGTATATCATATGGTATTTAAGTAAGATGAGATAAGTGTTTTAAAGAAATAAAGATACAATGCAAATCATTTGATTTTGAACAAACCTTGAGCAGAAATATTCAAAGGAAAATTATGTGGAAATATTACATAAAATACATGCAAACTTGTGAGGAAAATATATGTAGATTTATGAAGGAAATATAATCAAGAAGATATACTTTGTTGAGTTAAAGGTTGGTGCCTCATATTGGAGAGGTTGGTGCCTCATATTGAAGAGATTGGTGTCTCTTGCTAGGTTGGTTCTTAGTGATGGGGATTGGGGTCTCTATTGGGTTGGTGCTTAGTTGTGGGGATTGGTGTCTCTAGTGGGTTGGTTTCTACAAATATTAATGAGGATTGGTGTCTCCTATAGGTTGGTGCCTACAAATTTGTAAGAGAATTTTATATATATAAGCAATACTTTGCCATGGTTTTTTCCTAAAAGGGTTTCCATGTAAATCGTGTGTTCTCAATTGATAGATTTTGTGTGCTTGTTGTTGCTATGATTGATTAATTTTTATAAAACTAAATTATTAGATTATACTAGTTCACCTCCCTCTTAATATAAGTGTGTTCTCATCAATTGGTATCAGAGTTGGTTACTTCAAGGTATAGATTAATCAGTAGGAGGATCTTAAGAGTGCACATAGATTTCCAAGAAGGATTATCCTCCAATAGGGCTCCATTATTTGTTGGAAAAAACTATTATTTTTAGATCATAAAAATGTGCACTTACTTAATGGCTCTTGGCTTTGATATTTGGAAATCAATAGTAAGTGGTTATAAATATCTTACATGCCAACCAATGGATAAGGATGGAAAGAAGGCTAGCAAGAACAATACAAAATCCATGAATGCAATCTTGTGTGTTTTATTAGAATCAAAGTTTGTTAAAGTGATGCATTGTGATTCAACAAAGGAGATCTGGGATAAACTAAATAAAATTTATGAAGGGGGTGACAAATTTAAGAAGGCCAAGCTTCAAACCAATAGAAGACAATTCAAAAGTCTAAATATGGATGATGAAGAAAATATTTCCGCCTATTTGCTTCACTTGGATGAGATTTTAAATATCATAAGGGGTCTTGGTGACAAAGTAGACTTAACTTGATGATTGTGTAGAAGGTGTTGATGTCTCTACCCTTAATATTCAATGCCAATGTTTTTGACATAAAAGAAATCAAGGATATATAAATTAACTATAGATGAATTGAAAGGGATCTTCATGGCATATGAAATAAGGACTAAAAAGGATAAGTCATCAAAGCAAGAAGTAGCTTTCGAATCCTCAAAAATGATGAAGAATAAAGAGTTTGAATCAAGAAATAGTTCTAATGATGAATCATATGAAGAAGATCATTTTGTAAGGAAGCTAAAGAAAGGATCTAGCAAGTACAAAGGAAAGTTTACTCTCAAATGCTTTAATTTGGAAAGGTAGGACGTTGTGAAGTAAAATTCCCATATGAAAAAATAAAATTTAGTGAAGAAGAACATAATTTTAAAAAGGTGGCAAACATTATCAACATAAAGGGCCACAAACAAGGAAATTTTGAGAAAAAGAAGAACTTTTACAAGAACAAGAAAAGACTCTATTCCAAGGAGGAAAATGGTTCATCCAAAGAGAGTTATCCAATAGAAATAGAGATGATGATTATATTCATGGTGATAGAAACAAAAGATGATATCTTGGAAAGTAAAGAAAAGGAAGAGAAGGAGATAGAAGGGGAAACAAATGCTAAAATGAATGGGGAAGTAGATTTGGAAGAGGGGCTTATTTGTGCCCTAGATGAAATCAAGAAACTTAAAATAAGAACTTGAAGAAAAATTTACAACTTCAAGAGGACAATGAATCTAAGGAGAATTTATCAAAAAGTATTGAAGAGTCCATAATGATGATCATCAATGTAAAAATTCAAATTGAAGAAGAAAAAGGGATTGAAGAGGAGGTACAAATCAAATTGAAGAAAAATGAAGAAATTTATGAAAGGTTAGAATATGAAATTTTTTCCTTGAGAAAGGAACTAGGATTTAGAAAACCACTAAGTCGAACAAAATCCTCAAGTTTGAGAAAAAAAACTCTAAAATTCTAGATGATATTATCAGTTTCCACGTGACATAATTCATGAATACTAGTATTGGCTATGAAGAAATCAAGGGAATACTAAAGAAGATCAAAATAAAAATGCTAAAAAACCACCAAAGATGATAAATGCAGAAAAGTCAAAAGGGTATGTAGATGTACTCAAGGGGTCCATCAATAATGAAAGAAAAAAGAAGAAAAAAATGGCATTCCTCACAAAATCAGAACTCCTCCAAAAGACAACTAGGATAAATTCATAAATTTCTTTCATCCAAGGTATGCACACATGAATAGGTTCCAACATTCTTTCTTTGGTTATTGCTTTTTGTGTAATAATTTTGGTCATAAAGCAAGAGATTGTAACACACACACAAGAAACAATTTTGGTCATAAAGCAACAAATTACATGAAACATACAAGAGTTAACTTTGCATGGAACAAAAATGGAAGTCCTTATAGATTTTCAAATAGAAACTACAATCCATTTGCTCCTTTAATGGATTTCAATAGTATGTGTTATAAGTGCAAAAACTATGGTCATATAGCATGCTTTTGTAGAAGTGGTTTTGTGAAACCTCCTAGAAAAATAAGAAGTTGGATACCTTTGGCAAGAAAAATGAAGAATCTACAAAATTTTGGAAGAGGAAACAAGAACAAGAGAATGAGAGGTCTATGCTTGCGTAAACTACATTTCATGAATAAGAGGTATCACTAAATCCATAAGAAGTATGAATTATGGGGGAGCTAATCATCACATTATATTTCAGCTCTGTGAAGAAGACAATTCAAAGATATATCAGCCAATTTATATTCTATATGAGGATATTGAGCATCCATTTTCCATTGATGTCAAAGGGCTAGAGTTTTCAAAAGTGGGAACTCTATAGAAAGGGAAACATCACAGACAAGAGGGATAATCACATCATGAAGGAAAGAAGTATGTTACATCCCTTTTCTATTGATGTCAAAGAGGGAGACTTACAACAAAATGAGTAATTGTGTTTCCATCAATGACAAAGGGAGAGATTGTTGGATTATTTATCATTGATGTCAAAATTCATATGGGATATTTTGGAAAAACTTATTGTCATTGATGTCAACAAAATTGTCATGAATGTCATGATGTCATCACTAGACCAAGAAGAATGTCATTAATGTCGAAGAGAAAATAATTTGTTCAAGAAGAAGACCAATTTATGTGCAGTGGAAACGATGAAATAGAATTAGACACATAAGGATAATAATGGCCAACTACCTTTACTAGCACATTTTCAAGGAATATTTAAATGTATGTTATCCAACCTCATCCTTGACACCCAAGGAAAAGACCTCATATTAATGCTAACACTAGCCAACTTGCAGTGCCACTTTGGAGAGTAAAAAAAATTATTATTATTTTTCTCATACATGGCCAACCCCCTTTGAGGAGGACAACCTAGTTTGTGAAAAGGCACATGATCCAACCAAATAGAATTGGTTTGGAGGTTTCTTAAAAGAACAATTCAATGCAAATCATTTCCAATTCATAATAGACCTAGGAGAAGAAGAAGAATTGATTTCCAAAATTAAAAGAAGATTTCTAAAAGAGATTTGAGAGCAGATTTAAAGGAGATTTATTAGCAAAATTAAATGAGATTTATGAGCATATTTAAAGAATATTTATGAGTACATTTAGAGAATATTTAATGGAAAATTACAAGAGGATTTAAGAGTAGACTTAGAGTAGATTTTGAGAAAATGTAGAGCAGAGATAAAAGATAAAGAATGTTGTAAATTTGTGAAGGATTACCTCCCTTGTGAAGAGGCATTGTAGATGGTATTTAAGGAAGATGAGATTTTTTTTGAGCAAGAAAGATACAATATAAATCGTTCAATTTTGAGCAGACCTTGAGAAGAAATATTTGAAGGAAATTTGTGTGGAAATGTTACATCAAATACATGCATATTTGTGAGGGAAATATATGTAGATTTGTAAAGGAAATATAATCAAGAAGATAAGACTTTTTTGAGTTAGAGGTTGGTGCCTCATATTGGAGAGGTCGGTGCCTCATACCAAAGAGATTGGTTTCTCCTACTGTGTTGGTTCTTAGTGTTCAGGATTGGTTTCTCTAGTGGGTTGGTGCTTATAAAGTTTAACAAGGATTGGTGTATTCGATAGGTTGGTGCAGGCACAAAGTTTGTAAGAGATTTTTTTTATTTATAAACAATATTATAACATGGTTTTCTCCTAAAAAGGCTTCCACATAAATCTTTTGTTCTCATTTTTCTCATAATTGCTAGATTGTGTATGCTTGTTGTTCCCCCTCCTTAGTATAATCATGTACTCATCGCATATACTATTTAAGTTCACTATTGTAGAACCACCTATTTTGAAACACTTTAGTTTTTAAATATTACCAATATTGATTCACTTTCGACGAAACACATCTATTATTGAATTTCACTATAGTAGAACCACATGGTATGAAGATTACTTCTTGATATAGTTCATTGCTATATAACCACCTACTATGGAACACATATACAATTAAAATTCACCATTTTAGAGAAACTTTATATTAAAATTAACTACTATAGAACCAACTATATGGAACACATATAATATCGAAGTTGTATTTTTCAACTAAAAATTAACTTTTGAACAATAATATTGTTTACTCCAAGAACCTCCTCACTAAAAACTAATATAAGTCTACTAGAATAACCCAAGAAAAATTAATACAAATTTATTAAGGGATTCCCCATATTCTAAAAATATTCCACCATGAAACCTATTACTTGTAAATTTTAAACTATTAAAACACATCTAAAGTATGTATAAATCTATAACATCTATTTTATCATTCCAAATGTTGAAATATCATATATTTACTATATGAAAGTGCATGCAATCCCAAGTATCCTTGAATATAAAAATAAATGTATATGAAAATAAAACACTAAT